>CM075812.1:22433350-22603350 GCA_037975025.1 Excoecaria agallocha
CATAAAAGTTTCACTCCTATATGTCTAGTTTGTCTATAATTTTTCCTCATAGAAATTAGACTTATCTCCAAAGAATTATATTAAAAATACAACAACCTGCCTTCTACAACTAGACAACAGTTCTTTTTGAAATTAAAGTTAAAATAATGACTACTTAAGGGTAGAATCAACCTTAGGTTTCTTCTACAAAATTGTAGGTACATGTCTTAGGGGTAATTATCAACTAATATTACCCAAATTAGAGTAGTATAACTTAAGATATACTAAAAATATAGAAACTGGTTCAAGATTAACAAACACAATTTCAACAATTTAATTATTCTTTCTTTCATTCCCCTTTAATACCATGAACACCCTCTTCCTTATAATCAATCTAGCCCCTAATAAAACTCATATAACACATTTAAATTTATATAAATGCACATGCAAAGTAGAATTTGCTCTTAAAATCCTCACCTTGGCCGAATTCCACAACAAGCCTCTTGCACACCTTTATCACCTCTTTACCTTTATTCTTTCCATTCGTTCTTCTTCTACAAAGGACATCATCCATAAATTTCCAAAATTTTATTTAATCATAAACCCCTAATTTCAACTTAGGAACACATTACCTTAATAATTTCAACTTAAAAACCCTTACATTAACAATTCAAAAGAGAAATTTTAAAGGGAATTTGAGAGAGGATTCTTAATCTTTGAGAGAGAAAGAGGGAATGAAAGAAATATAATTATTTTCCCCTTATTTTGGCACCCCCCTTATATAAAGAACCACTAGATAGCTTTCTCACTCCTTAATGCAAAAAGTTAGAATTTTAAGGTTTGTAAAGTGTCTTTTAGGTCCTTCAATTCTTTGCATGTTAAAAATATACCTCTTAAATTTCAATCCTCCTAAATTGCCCCCAAAGCTATATTTCTCCATTTAATTACACCCTAAATAATAATTTACTTTGATAACTGACATAATTGGCATCTGATAAATTTATCGATTTGCCCCTACTATGACCCTATTCATTCCATTTAATGCTCAATTGAACATCAATCAATAATTATACCATTTAATTGTGCATATATCTAATTTGGTCAAAGTTAGGGTTTTACAGGTATAAAGCTATCTAGAATACTTTTATCCCTTCTGGCTTCAGTGGGACATTTTCTTCGAATTAGGATTGCCATAACATAATCCATTTTGACTCGTCTACTCTACTATAGTGATTGCTTTAGGAGGAAATTGTGAATCTTTATTAAGCCAAACTCCCGGTAAGAAATTCATTTTCTTCATCATACTCACCACTTAAGGAGTGGATTCTCATTCACCATCATAGTCAACACTAATAATAGTCATATAAAACCCACTAAATGGTTGGTTTTCTATACCTAAAATAGAAATTTCATTTTCCTCAGCAGCATTTATGGTAACTACTTTACCATATAGTGAAGAGTGGATGAGATTTCTTCTAATTTATGAAACTAGGGTCTCCCTAATAGTAAAGAAAGGTTGGCTAGTTTTAGCAATACCATAAATTTTACCTTTATATCAACTAGCCTTGTCTTAACACCAACCTTGAAAGTGCTTATTGCTTGTCTTCGGGAATTGTCATAAGCTATGACTACCAAATCAGACTTACTCATCATAGATTCATTACACCCAAAAGTAAGAACTACTATGAGCGGGTATACATTGATGAAGGATCCATCATCTACCATCACACAGGTTGTATGTTTACCATTAACTTGCACATTTATATACAAAGGGCAGTTGTGCTCTCTACCTTCAACGGGCAAATTCCCATTAGTATATACAATATTCTCTCCTACATTTCCCCTAACCAAATTCAGCACCTCTGATGGTTAAATAGTGTTAGCCATAGTAGACTCACACTAGGCCTTTACCACTTTCTATCTATGGGAGGGCAACTGCCTAAGCATATCCCAAACATAAATTTGAGCAGGATTTTTCTTTAATTGATTGAGTATCTGGTCCTGTTCTTGTTCCCTTTATACAATAAAGGCAGAGGATCCTATTACCTCTTTACTTCTACCACTACTCTTATACTCTTAGTGATCAACTTTACTTCCTATTTCTCCTCTTCATTCTCATAATCCCATAGATTAATGGGGTTTTCTCTAGCATCCTCCTCATTCCCGCTAAGTGATTCCTAATAATCAATCACACATACTGATGGCTTATCCCTCTCTTCTGCCTCTAACTGTACAAGATAGATAATGGCCAAATACTCATCGCCATATAGGTCACATAACACATACAATTTGGGTAGGCTTGAACTAATCATTGACACCGGTGATGGCACTGCATTATAATTTCCCTTCTTCTTTATTTCTTTTTCAGGTCAGTGATCTATTTACAATCAATAAGATCTTGAATCCTATCTCTTAGAGTTCGATAATGATCTATGAGGTGCCTTGTATACTGGTGATAGGCATAATAATTATTAGCCCGATGATTAAGTTGACCTTGACTTCGAGTAAACTTCACCGACAATGGTTGCTGTAGACACCATAAACTGAGGTAGCCAAGATCAGGGTTAACCGATGATAAGGAAATAGTATATTACTGATAATAGGTTTAGATCTCAAAGCTTCAATTTTGAATTTCTCACATTTTCTCAAATATTTTATTATTTTCTAAGTATTCTGAATCGTTTGAGCAAAAAAGGCAAAAAAGCCTTGATTTAAACCTTTAGTGGTGTCAGACACCCATCTTTCACCCAAGGGGAACTTGTCTGTAGGTCCCTCTCTCTTACACAGGTTGACTTAAAGGTATTTTGAGAATTTCATATAAGGACCCAAAATAGGTCCTAGTAGAATTTGAGCACAATTACATGTTATTAAAGTCTAATTAAGCATTATTGGATGAATTATTAGTAGTTAAGATCTAATGAATTTGTGGTCTTATGTGATAGAGTATACAATAGTCAATCGATATTATAGTATATAGTATGTATAATTGGAATAAAATATAGTTAAGTTATTAATTGGGGCATAAATGTTATTAAGTTCTAATTAATTATGTGATAAATGTGTGAATTATATGGTATGAATTTTATAAGGGTATAATTTTTAAAAAATAATAGTTTGAGGGCTAAATTAAAAGAGATATAAATTTAGAGGCCAATGTTAAAATAATGATTAATTGGGGTTGATTTTAAAATGAAAGAATATAAGGGGTTGAAATTGTGATGAAATAGTTAGTGGGGGAGGATTTTTGACATGAAAAATGTTTGAGGAGCTAAAGGAGACTTATCCTCCCACTTTACACTTCGGAGCATTGCATGTTAGAGAGAGGAAGAGCACTTTTAAGTTATAAAAAAGGGGAAGGATTAATTTTAAAGAAAGAAAATATTTTTTCCTTCATATCTCTCATCTCTCCCTAAAGAAATAACTCTCTCTCTCTCTCTCTCTCAATTCTCTAAAGAAATTTTTTATGCATGTGGATGGATATAAGGTTTTTAAAGGGAGTTTCTAAAGGTAAGGGATTTGGTCTTAACCTCATTCTTTCTTATTCTTTCATAAAGAAAAAATGCATGTTAATAAAAAGAAATAAGAATTTGGATTTAATGCATGAGTGTATGGATATGTGTAGAAGAAAAAGAAGAAGAAGGTAGAAAGAACAAATGGAAATGACTTCTAAAGGATTGAAGATAAAAAAGGGGAATTTGGCTAAGGTATGAGAATTAGGTTTCTTATACTTGTATGTAGATAATTAGAGTTTAATTATGATTTAATTATTTGTGAGTATGATCAATTGGAAGGAGAAATAATTTTAGGAAGTGTTACAATAGGTGAAGACATGAAAACTTTATGAATCTTATGGCTGTAATTTTAGCATAAATTGAGTTAGAAAACTATAATTGAGACTATTATAACTTTTAAGGCTACATAAGAAATATGTATACAAATTTTTAGAAGGGACCTAAAACTAAATTTGCCTTTAAGTCATCCTAATATTTAATTGAAATTCATATGAGCTATTAATTTTGGTTTTGGAATAACTTGTTGAAATTATGATGTATTTTCGTGTACAGTGGTTGGATTGCTATAATATTAAATTTTATGAAAAATAGACTTTTAAATATGCATTTCATATGAAGAAAGCAATGCCTAATTTTATTTCCAAGCATGTCAAATTTTAACATGAAATTCGTAGAAACTGTTTTCACTGTTATGAAACAGATTTTGGTATTTTAGGCATAAATCTTGGTAGAGGAGTCAAAATGTTATGCTGTAAAATTCTGGGTAAACTAAATACCTAGGATCAGAATTTTGATGATGGGAAGTTGGTCTAATTATTTCCTCATTTAATCTATGAATTTCATAAGTAGTAACAAAAACTATTTTTGATTTTATGAATAAGGGGCCGATTGGGGGGGGGGGGGGGGTTTTTCTTCAATATCTCGAGTTATAGATGTGATATTGAAATAAATTTTAATGTTTTAGAAACTTGACAGATAGGGTGTTATCTTTGTAGAAGGCCACATGGCCTAAAAATGACGTTTTCTAAATTAAAAATGGCACACAAATTGGATCTAGAATTCTGCCTCTATGCAGAATTTTAGAGACATAATTTTTAATGTATTTTATATTAATGTTTAAATGTTGTTATGTTAAATATGTGCCTACATGAAAGCACATTGAATTTTATATAGCATGTGATATGATTGTAGATAAAGGTTTATATATAATCAAATATTTGCATCAAATATTTGAATAAGTAAGGATTGATGATAATGATATAAAACATTCATATATGATCAAACTTATGTACATGCTTGTTATATGCAATTATGCTTACTTGTATATATTCTAATGATAGAGTAAATGTTTATTTGAACATGTACTTATACTATGAAGTTAATAAATGTTTAAACATGAAAAATGAAAGTTTATAATATATGGCTATCGTATGATTACATTTATGTAATGTGTGTGTGTGTGTGTGTATGCAGACATATAGGTAATCATTATATGTGTGTAATACAATGTTAATACAAATAATAATGTGGATATAAAGTGTATATTTAATAATATAGGATAATATTTCTTTGTAAAATGAAACATGTCATATAACAAATATATTAACTATTATACTTATTATTTAGTTGAGATAACATATACATACTTACATATATTATGTGTATGAATTATTATGCTAAAGCATATGAGAAAAAAGAGATATGTTCATGTACAATTATTTGAATGTCATATAAGATTTTATGTGAAGGAATTACATGCTTTAAAGCAAGTTTCAAGCATTGTAAGGTATTACTTGCAAGGTGTGCATGTTATGAAGTATATATAAAATTTTGTATGGACATGAATATATATATCTATATATATGTTACCTATAAGTATATGATGACGAAAGAGTAAAGCATGGAATGAAGATGCTTAATCATAAACATGATATAGTGTTATAGAAAATCATTCATGTCTATATATATATGATTATGATTATCCTACTCATAGTTCTATATAGATTTATACAACTATGTATATATATAGGCATTTTTGAAAAGAGAGTACATGCTTTGAACTGATTTCAAGTAGAGAATAACAATACTCCATAGTGGGTATAATCACATGTTTAAAGAAAGTATTGCATGAACACATATATGATTACCTTGGACATCATTACACATGAGTTTCATATACACATAGGTATGTGATTGAACAATGTAAAGCAAAGTATGGAAAATAAAGTAAAGATATATATATATATATATATATATATATATATATATATATATATATATATATAATTGCATGTAAAATGATTGATTAAAATGATAGTGTATATCTTTATATGAATAGTCACCCATGAAATTGATTTAGAAATGTTAAAAGTATTTACCTGCTATTAGAGTTAAACTGTGGATAGATAGGCGCCTATAAGGAGATTGCAACTGCTACTGTTGACCCCGTTTGGGTCTAAATTACAATTGATCCCATATGGATCATGAACAGCCTTGTTTGGATTGTTAGCCAACCCTGTTTGGGTCCGCTTGACCGATCCCCATAAAGTCGACCCCGTCTGGGTTTATAATTTTGAAATCCTTGAATATCAAGTGTTTTGATACCCTCTGGTATCCACCGTTCCTGTTATCGACCTTTATAATTTAAGCAAGCTAAACTAAAGTATGAATACATTACAGTTATTACAGTATGATGATTAAGTATGGTACATGGAATACATGATATATGTATGAGACTACATTGTAAATACAAGTACTTGGAAAAATAGAATCAATTAGTCAAGTTAGACCAGGAAGTCATGCATACGAACTCGGTTGATATTAATGTGTTATCACTGATCTAATTAAGGAATACATGATCTTTTATAATCAAATGCTTCTTATAAGATTATATATATATATATATATATAATATTATAAGAAGCATTTGATTATAAAAGATGATGTATATATATATACATACATATATATATGTGTGTGTGTGTGTGTGTGTGTGTGTGTGTTCCCTTCCTAAGCAACAATGTATAGCCTATGGAAAAACATAAATGTAGAGTGAAAAAGCATTATGTTGTTGTATGTATGAAAATCCTTATGATGGCTTCAATACATTTCCTAGCTTAGGAATGCATGATATCCGAAATTGTATTTATACAATGTGTTGTTTTTCTATAGTATTTATAAGTAAAGGTATGTCACCACAAATACATGTTAAGTATTGAGCATTATGTAAATGAGATGAGTGGTAGATATGACTCACTATATGATAATAATAAATCAATTAAAAACATATAACTTGTGAATTTGATTTATGTAGAGCCATAAGTGGAAGAGATATCTATAAGTATGTATGTTTGGTGATACCTTTCAATTGTTACATTGTCTTATATGATTTTCTTATAACTACTCATTTACTGATTTCTATTGGAAAATGATATGCAACATCTTATATGTAAATGTAGATGATTTATGAACTTATAAGTGGTGAACTTTATATAATGTTGTTATTAATTGGTATTTATGCAACAGATTGTGTTTCGCCCCTAAAAAGGCATAAACATTTAATGTTATCTAATAGTGCATAAGATTTAATTTATTAACTTAAAGTTCTAGGATCTATAATATCTTTTCTATGAAATATAGAATCATGTTGCCATGCTTTTAAGATTGATATATGTATATAGGAAAAAATTAAGAATTGTAATGGATTTATATATATAAGGGTTCGCAAAAGTATATAAGAGATACAAAGAAAATAGTATAGCTAATGACTATTTGACAATCGATAAGGATACATAATCAATAAACACTAGTAAGTCAAGGTGATTAGTTAATAAAAATATAAAAAAGTCTTAAAAGTAAGCTTCATGTGTAAACTTTAAGTGTTAAATGAATATTTATAAGAGTAAGACTGATAAGAAAATGAAATATTAATAGGCATTTGGTAATGGGTATAAGTTTAACATGTATAATCTTCTACCTGGAAAATATTGCGAATATGCTTATAAATGATTGGTTAATGTGCATAATGATATGCTTGTATGTATTTGCATTTTGATGACTTTTAAAGAGGTCATCTTCATGATTTATGTTTCCCACGAAGCTTTATAGCTTAGCACGGGTGTTTCATCCGTGTAGGTTGTTAAGGTGATATCTGCACCAAGATGGCCAATTCAAGTCAATGAGAAAGACTAGTGTAGACTTTTATTTTGGGCTCTTTGTATATAATAATTTTTTTGTGGTATTGGAAATATGGTATGTACATATGTTTATCATTTGTTTTATGTAAAGAGATTCAGAAGTATAATGTAAATTTTTCAAAGTACAACACTCTTATGGATTAAGTTTGAATATATGTTCTCTATATAGTTAGTTTATGTTTAAGTTGCGCTATGAAACTTGTGTAATGAGAAGGATAAAGTGATATGTATGGGTTAAAGAAAAAGAGTGCTACATTTCAAGATTATGAGCTGAGGGATGGCTGCCTTTCATTGAAGGATGCTCGTTCATGGCTCAAAATCTAGAATTCCTATGTTTTTGTAATTCAAAAAGGGAAGTTATATTTCAAAAAAAGGATTTTTCAAGATTTTCAAGGGATTTTCCTCCAGATTAGGGAAGTTAGAGTTGGAACCCAATTCTAGCTCTAACTTAAGTATAAAGCCTAAAATTCTAGGGTTTTAAAAAAGAGAAAAAAGTGGAAAAAGATTAAAAAAAGAGGGGGAATCATTACTTTACAATGATCCAAACTCTTAAGAAGAATGAAATCAATTTCTTTCTCTCTCTAAGCTTCTCATTCTCTAACGAACTGTTTGACTAAAACACACAAATACTCATGATTTACATTATTTTTTTTTGAAAATGAAGAATCAAATCGGACAGGAGATTTGGACTACAAAGATTTTAGGGTCAAAATATCTCCTAAGGGTAATATTCTAAGCTCTCTCTCTACTTTTATCTCCTTCTCTCTCTAGAATTGCCCGCCATAAATCATGTGAAATTTACTAGACTATTAGTTGTTAAATGTTACATTTGATTTATTTGGATGCTTAGATGTGTTAGATCATGAATCTAGACTTAATTTGCATGTTAATAGTGTGTTTGGGATGAGAATCCTCCATCATTATATATTAAGTTTTTTATGTTCTTATTCTATAAATTTATATTTTAACATATTTTAGGTGAATCTTAAGCATGATTTTGATGTTTAAAGACTGCTTTAAACATAGTTTAATGCTTGATGATTGTATGTGTAGGGTTAAAATTCATTTTACATGATTTTTTTATATCTTTACCAAGAAAAAATTGCATTCTTCTTCAACCAGTGGTGGCAGACCGAAAAAAGACTCGACAAATGCCTATCTGTCACACGATAGGCAAGACATCATAAGCCTTTCTCATGTCCCATCCCTCATTTCAGGTATTATTGTCCTTTTCCTATTTTGGGCATTTGTGACTAAATTTTGAGCATATTTTTATATATTTTTTTGTTTTTTGGGTCTATGTCACTTATTTGATTTTTGTAATGTTTAACGCATTATTATATATTTTTTAGTTCTGTATATAGTCATTTCCTATGCTATATAAGTGAATTTATGATCAATTTTTTTTATATTTGTGATGATTATTTGGATGGTACTAACCCTTTGCCTTTGGTACTATTTTTGTGAGTATGTATGTTTATGACCATTTGGAGGTTTTTTAAGGAAGTGCATTTTGTTGGGATTTGCGCCCTAGTTGATTGACAACCCTAGTCTTTTCACTCAATTAATTCTTTTTCATTGCATATTTTGTCTTTTATTCTAGCCTCATTTTATTTATTTTGTGTTATTTGTTTACTTGGCATGTATTTTCAGATGAATTATTATTCTAGGGATGTAATAGGTAGTAAAAAAAAGGGTTTTATGCATGATAAAATGAAAAGGCATTTAAAATGATTTCTATCGAATCAATTGGTTTTTTTCTTCAAAGTATGGACATGTGTAAGTTAGCCATACAACTCTCATTTATACGGCTTAAGCATCAATGCCATAGGAAATATATCTTAAAAATACCTTTCCTTGCTCTCTTGGTATTTGTAACACCCTCATGTATCCTAGGAAGGATTGGTTATGCTACTAAAGACTTATAACTGTTCATGTACCAAGGTCGACTGCATGTCATATGAAATGTTATCAAATATTTTCTCTAAAGTTAAATATCCATATATTAGACTATTCTATACATATTCCTATACAAGTCAAGTTATACATAACTTTATAAATTTCTACATTTTCATAACTCAATTTACATATTTATAAAAGTCATATATACTTCAACCTAATAAGATACACTTTTTTTTACCTACACCTTTAAAAGTCCTTATCATCCTTTTTCAACCTTCACTTTAAGTGAGACCTCGATTCCATACCTATTTTTCAAAAAGAAACTCGCCCACTATGTTTATATTTAATGGAATACTAATTATAGATAAATAAATAATAAATAAGCAAATGTTGCAATAGAGATAATTCACATTTTTAAATTACTATGATTTTTAGTATTTGTAATTTGTTTTGTCGGAAGTTCAATTCCATGAATTCCTTTCATATTAATGTTTATGTGTGCTTCATATTGTTTACTATTTAAACTTGCATTTACTTGTTATATCTTATGCTATAGTAATATTATACTTACATATACATACTTATCATTTATATTTTTATAATTATTCATCTTTATAAACTAATCACAACTAGATATAAATAAAGTTTAGGCACATGTAATTCCATTCAGGTTTTACACATTAGGCTATCTTTGAAATTCAAGTACTTATTAGTTCAATGTGATTTTGTTCTACCTACTTAATTCTTTACCATATAAACTTTAGTGACATGTTTGAATTAATTTGTCTATGATTTAACCCTCGTTATTATATTTATTGTAAAACATTTGTCATATGCTTTATCATTAATAGAACTCTATGTTAGAATCTAGATATATATTTTGTCATTTCACATTATATATTTATTCATTCATAGTTAACACATGTCCAGTTTACATTCATATATATTATACCCACTCGATGGAATATAATATAATCATATGCCAACTAATTGAGTCACATATTTTATATATTAATTTATAGTTATTATAACTGAAGATACACTTATGTATTAAATGTTAGGACCATATAGCAAATCTTGCATCAAATGTCATTTCGTAGTCACATTCACATATATCTTATTTATGTCTGTAGAAATTGAAAGCTAATTATAAAGCATAAAGCCAAAATTCTTTCCATACTATAACACTATTATTAAGATTAAACCACCATTTCATATAATCCATGCATTCATGTATAGGATTATTATATTGTTGCTCATCTATTTTTTCCATTTTATTTTTCTCATTTATATCAATTTAATTGCTTTCTATAGTCTGCCTGCTCTTTACTGTGGGTTTGGATAATGGGTGTGGTATGATACAAAAGGATACCTAAAGGTTGTTAGTGTAAGCCCTAGCCCCAATACATTGTAATAAAACACTTTAGTTAATAAATGAGGCATTTGTTTTATCTATTGTATTCCTGTGCATATCAATTGATAGAACTATCCAAGAATGTTGTTTTAGTTTAAGTTATCATGTGTGAGGCACATGGTTGTAAGACCTTGAAACAAATGAGACTTCATTCTAAATATCCCTAGTCAGTCATTGTTATGGGAATAACAAATGAATTAAGACTAGTATGCTCTCTCTAATAAGTTGAGTTCTGTCTTACGGATCATAAGGACAAGAGTATCAATTAGATATCATAGATACATGTTTAGAACATGGTATCTGGATTTGATGCACTCATGAGAACACTACATGGTACAAGTCATAAGTATTTCTCATATGCAAGTTTTATATCGGAGTTCTTAGACCTAAAATCTCTATGAAACTCTTTATGAATTACTGTATTCTTTGAAATACACCTAACATGCTCGTAACAGAGTGACAAGTACGAGTATGCTTGGGTATGCATTGATTCATGTTAGAGAGCATGAGAGAAGTGAAGGGATTACCCCTCTCTTTAAGAGAGAAAATATCATCGGCCACTTGATCACTGAACTGAGAAGTGTATGGCCATACCGAGATGAAATAATGAGTAATCATTATTTATCTGAGAGTTCAATGTCACTGAAATATCAAGAAAGGAACTCATATATATAAGGATGACTAGTTCTATGCCTTATATTAATTCTGATATTTATGGGTAAGGGACTATGCAAAATTGCATTAGGTCACTAAATGCCATATGCATTTTCATTTAATTTGGAATGCTATAATATCTTGCTAGAGAATATATATAGCCTTTGAATTAATTCATTAATTCATTGCCAACATTAAATGGACCTATAGGATCGTACACAAAGCATTGGGCTTAAAATATTTAAATAAAGTATTGGGCATTAATTTGGGCTTTTAATTAAAGTCAAATTAATGTATGTAATGGGCATTATAAATGCTATTGGACCTTGGCCCATGAGAGAGAGAAATTAAGCCCACATGGTTTAATTTCAATTAATTAATTATCTTGTATTAATTAAGTTAATTCAGTATTAAATCCTAATGATATTTAAATCAAATTAAAACACTTAATTAAGAGATGACATAGCCAAAATTCCTAGATTAAATACTAAGGAAATTTCGGCACATGTGAATTTCCAAATTAAGTGATTAGTTTGATTATAATGTCTTATGGCTTATCTTGGATTAAATCAAAAGAGTTTGAATCAATATATATTACTTATTTTAAGGAAGTGATTAAGGCTAAAATAAATTATCTTGAGGTAGTAGATTTTAGATTAATCACTTACATAATGAGATGATATATATTGATAGAGAAAAACGTGAAATCCTAGAGTTTTTCTAGGTTTGGCGTGAATTGTTTCTCTCTCACTCACATTTCTCTCTTAGCCGAAACAAATAAGGGGAAGAACTCTTTCTTGCTTTCTTGTGTTTTTGGGCATTAATAGCACCTAAAATAAGTACAAGATCAAGTCTTGTAGCTTCAAACCATAGCCATTACACAATACTTAATTTGAGAGCTAGCAATCTCAGTTTTAAGCTATCTTTGCAAGTGTGTGTGAGAATAGAGAGGAGTGGCGTAAAGGCTATTCCTTGGCATTGGTAGTGAAGTTCTAAGGCTAATATATCCTCCTTGATTGCTGGTCATCATCAAAATCAAGTTTTAAAGGCATCTAAAGTTGTAAGTTTTAAAACCCTAAAATTGCATGTTTCGATTCTTGTCATGGAATTGTATGGCATGTATGATCAAATTTTTATTGTTTTCCGCTGCATGATCTTTATGTGCATACCATGTCATATTCCATCAGTGGTATCAGAGCCTAATAATGCTTATTTTAGTGCTTTAGATGCATGAAATAATTAATCAAAAATCGTTATTTTAAATACATGCAATGCTGAAATTTTCTGTTTTGAGTTTTTTGCATTGTTTTGATGTAAAAACGGTTTTAAATGATTAGATGGGTATTATAATTAATATGAAATGTTAATATACTGTCCTAAGATGTTCTAGGAGCTGTTAATGGTCGGATTTAATTGATAATACCTGATGGTACATGTTAATATTAAAACTAGGTGCTATTTGGCATGTTAATTGTTAGTTTAACAACTAGTTTTAAATATTAAATGTAAAAACGATTTTGGCATGTTTGTAAGTGATTTTTAAAGATTAAATATCAGGTCTAGACATATTTTAATTTTGGTACAGAATATTAAATCAATATTTATGACATTATTTAAATTATTAAATGACTCATAAAATTGATTTAAGTATTTGTGCATTTTGTGGCATCACATAAGCATTAAACAACTAGTTTTGTTGTTTGTTTGCTTTTATATGCATGCCGTGTATCATATATATGTTCTTCATGATTTTGTGTTTTAATTCATGTTGGAACATATTATATGTATTTTTAATGTTTATGGGCTGTATGACATAATATTAAAAATGGCAAAATTGAAAATTATACTAGAGTTGATTTATAGCACAAATCTAACTAGTTTGTGTTTTGGGCTTTTAAGAGAACTTATTAAATAAGAGGATTTAGTCCATTGGGCTTTGGCCCAGGCCCATCACGGGGTCATCTCTTAAAGGTTCAAGTACACAATTTCCATTAATGGGCTTGGCTAAATTAATTACAATTGGACTTTGTTTGATCCATAAATGTTATGTTTATATATTTGCTTGTTTGGTGTGCTGAATGGATATGCATGGTGCATTCATGGGCCCTGGGTTTTTGTAATTAAATATGGCCTGTGAACCATTATGTATTATTGTAAAAGTTTCATTTATTTCTTAGAATAGAATTTACTTGAAGACTTTATAAATCAAGACAAAGCCCACCGGAGTGGAGAAGCCCAACTCGAAGATTCTTATGTAATAGTATAGAATCTTAGTTGTAGGTTTTTGGGCCCATGTTTGTCACGCTTTACTTTATGCAATTATTTATATATGCATGCTATGAATGGATGACAAAGCATATGCCATGTAAGCGGTAATAAAATGAATCCCTAAAAATAGTAAGTCACAAAGTTGCCTTCCTAATTCGAAACATGTCAAGGCATCGATCATTGGTCATGCAGACTAGGAGCCCTAGATGCGCCCGATTATCTTTATGAGGCAGGGGTTTTGAATGTAGGTTGGACTTAACATGTAAAGGGATGCCAGGACCTAGGCAACTAATAAATGGGTTTGTGCTATAACATCTTAAGATGTTAGCCCATTTGATCCAAGAGTCATGTACGAGACATGATTGGAGTTTTTCCTACCTAAGTAACTTAACTTGTTAGGTGTACAAGCTCAGCTTAACTAATAAGTTGTTATGAAAAGTGGATCTTGGCCCACATTAAATCACTAACACGAATTATTTAAAGGGATATTAATTCGGTTTGTGGGATTATAAATAAGACCTCATTTAATCTTGCTAAATTTTATTGTAGATTGAAAATGGCATCTTCAAACAACAATTTATCATTACGATTGGTCCTTGAAAAGGATAAATTAAATGGCACCAATTTCATAGACTGGTCTCGAAACTTAAGAATAGTTCTTAAGCAAGAGAAAAAGTCATATGTTTTGGATGCACCCTTGCCTGAAGAACCTGCTAGGAATGCCTTTGCGGTTCAAAAGGAAACTTTTGAGACCAAGAAGAGCGACTCCAATGATGTAACCTGTTTGATGCTGGCCACTATGGTGCCTGACTTGCAAAAGCAATTTATGGACCAAGAGGCTTATGCGATCATGGTGCACCTCAAGGAGATGTTCCAAGAGCAAGCTCGTCACAAGAGGTTCGTGACAACAAAGACCTTAATTTCTTGTAAGATGGCTGTGGGTACTCCTGTTAGAACCCATGTACTCAAGATGAAAGGGTATCTTGATACTCTTGAGAAGCTTGAGGTACAAGTGCCAAAGGAATTGGGCACTGACTTGACCTTAGGATTATTGACTGATGATTATGATCCATTTGTGATGAATTATAACATGCATGCAATGAACAAGTCAATCATTGAGCTCCGTGGGATGCTTAAGAATGCTGAAGAGAACATTCAAAAGACCAATCCCATATTGATGGATCAAGGGGGCATTAAAAAGGGACCCGCTAAGGGAAAGGGAAAGGGAAAGGCAAAACCCAAGAATGACCTAGCTCGGTTCAAGTCAAGTGGGAGTGCACCTCAGGCCCAATCCAAGCCCAAGGCACAGAAGCTCAAAGAGAGTGAGAGCACTTGCTTCCATTGCAGCAAGATAGGGCATTAGAGGAAGAATTGCACTCTCTTCAAGGAAGAACAAAAGAAAAATGGAGCCAAGGCATCCAGTTCTGGTATTTTTATTGTTGAGATTAACCTTTCTATTTCTACCACTTGGGTATTGGATACCAGTTGTGGTTCTCACATTTGTTCAAATGTTCAAGGGCTAAGAAATAGGCGGTTACTTGGGAAGAATGAAGTGGACCTTCGTGTGGGGAATGGAGCATGAGTTGCTGCCATGGAGATAGGCGACTATCAACTCACTTTACCTTCCGGACTTTGTTTAGTTTTAAAAAATTGTTATTATGTGCCTGCTATGAGCAGAAACATTATTTCAGTTTCTTATTTGGATTTGGATGAATTTGATTTTGTTATTAAAAATGGCAATGCTCATATTCGTCGCCAAGGCATCTCTTATGGCAATGCCATGGTACAAAATGGCCTTTATATCCTTGATTTACAAAATAAAGAGTCCATATACAACATTAATACAAAGAGGGTTAAATCAAATGAATTGAACCCTACTTACTTCTGGCATTGTCGTTTAGGACATGCAAATGAAAAACGCATTTCAAGACTCCACAAAACTGGAGTGCTTGGGTCATTCGACTTAGATTCTTATGATACATGCGAGCCATGTTTGCATGGAAAAATGACAAAGAGTCCTTTTAACAAGAATGGTGAAAGGACTAATGGCTTATTGGAACTAATACGTACCGATGTATGTGGACCATTAAGTACACAAGCTAAAGGTGGTTTTAGCTTCTTCGTGATGTTCACATATGACTTTAGTAGATATGGCTATGTCTATCTAATGAAGTACAAATCTAAAACTTTTGAGAAATTCAAAGAGTTTAAAAATGAAGTAGAAAAACAACTTGGCAAGAGTATAAAAGCCATTTGATCAGATCGAGGTGGCGAATACTTAAGCCAAGAGTTTGACAGTCATCTAAAAGAGTGTGGTATTATTTCACAGCTCACTCCTCCTGGAACACTACAATGGAATGATGTGTTCAAAAGGAGAAATCGAACTCTGTTTGACATGATTCGGTGCATACCATGTCATATTCCATCAAAGGTATCATATATAAAATACCTAAAGGTATTAAACTTGTATGGTAGGTACTCGAAGTTGCAAAAAATATCTAAAGAGATATTTCAATCTTGATATGGACACCATGGGTCTCCAGTGGTAGGTAGCTACACAATCACCCTTATAAGTATGCTTATTTATCCACCTCCAAGGTAAACAAGTAGGAAAAATGCTTCATACTTCTTTTATTATTTTATTTTCATAATTTAAGTCTTTAAGATATCAATATATTCCCAATTATGATCACATAATCATTATGCATGCCAATATATACAAGCCATATGATTATAGTCAATGTTAGTATATAAAGTCAATCATATACATATAATTATCATTTATCTTTAACTCGTGTTCAAAAAATGCCAAGAAAAAACATTTAGGATGGTTTAGGTAAGGTTTAGGGTCATTTTAATAAGAAAAACTCATATCAAGTGCAAAAATAGGGGACTCATAGCTATCAATAATTGGCTGACAGCTGTAAGGGTAACTTTAGGGTGAATTTTTGAGTTAGCAAAGCTTTTGACATGGTTGTTAGGGGTACCTGTTATGCTTTTTCTAAAAGCTTTAATACCGCAAGTATACGGTGTACCGATTATAGTACTTCAGATATCGATCCCACAAGGAATGTTGATTTAAATTACTCACTATTACTACTCAATTTTAATCTTGTTTACAACATTCATAAATAGAAATTAATTCTAAACTACTCTATTGTGTAAGCTAATTAAATCTTAGTTAAATATAATCAAAGAAGAAAATATATATAATGAAATCTAATGATCATACACTTGATACCATTATTTTAATTAATTTGTTTTAATCTTATTAGTAAGCCAAGTTAGAATATATTTCTCATCCACACTCTTGACATGAATTTGAATGCCTAAAACATGCAATTAAAATGCTAATCCATAACTCTCGTTAATGAATTAGTCGATTCTTAATTACACACTTTAAGATTAATCACCAATCTATAGCAATTATCTCCACATGTGATCTCTCAAACTATGCTTTGATAATGATTTTCCTATTAACCATCAATAAGATGTTGCTCTCGCTAACTCTCTTATTTTTGACCATTATGATGATTTTCAGAAAAGGAATTAGCATCTAAGGTCATTTTTCTAAACTTATAATGATACTAATAAAGTATTAATAGCAAATTCTATATTCAAAGATCAATTATGTAAATGGAAAATAGTAAATTGTTCATATAAATCAAATGCCAAAAATAACATTCATTTAAAGATTACAAGGAAGAAATAAAATTAAGAAATAGAAGAAGGGGATCTCTGAACCATTTTCCCTTCACCAAAGGTATCGTCCTCCTTGCTTGCCTTCTTCCTTCTTCTTCAAATCATGAAAACTAAACTAGATAGGCCCTGTAGTTATGCTTCCAATGACCATCTTTTCCATAATGGAAGCAAGTTCTTTTGGGATTTTCTTTCTTGGCAACCTTCTTCTTGGAACCCCACCATTCTTTGGTTGCACCTTGGTCATCTTCTTTTTTTCTTCTACTTCTTGCCTTTAGCAGAAGTGACAACCATGACACTTTTTGAATCCTTCTTGAAGGATCCATCAGCTATTTTAAGCATGTTGATTAACTCAGGAATGGTTACTTAGATCTTGTTCATGTTGAAGTTAAGCACGAAAGGTGCAAAACTTGGAGCCAATGAGTACAAAATTAAATCTATGTATAGATCATTATCCATTACATAGCCAAGTCTACTCAAATGCTCAATATACCTATACATCTTCAATGCATGAGCAGCCGATGAAGTGCCTTCCACCATTTTGCAGCTAAATAGAGTTTGAATAATCTCATCTTGCTCAGTTCTAGCCTGAGAAGAATAAAGCTTCTTTAGATGCAAAATGATGGTTCTAGCATCCATCATCTCATGTTGCTTCTAAAGCTCTAAGGACATAGTACCCAACATCAGACATATTGTAGCTTCACTATCCTCCATGTATTTTCGATAAGTGCCCTTGATCTCATCAATGGCATCATCTGATGGAAGTGGTGGTGGATCTTTATCCAAGACATAACGAATCTTTTCAGCTTTGAGAATAATTCTCACTTGCCTTATCTAGTCAGAATAGTTGCTACCAACCAGCTTGTTATCCAAGATTGATTGTATATTAATGTTTGATGTGTTTATGATGATGACCTAGATGTGAAAAAGAAAACATATGAGAGTATGTTCATATATATGTATGCATTAATTAGGTCTTTAATTAATCCATTTACTCCCACAATTTTATTACGAATCAATAGCCCTCACTATTTAATTCGAGAAAACCCGATGGTTTTTTAATTGGAATAATATCCAATCCTTGATATGAAATTTGACCTTGACTATGGTCAAAAAATGAAACTCCATACCCTTGAAAGGTAGGTATCTCTATACCAATTATGTCTTTACACAACTATTAGATCATTAGGTTATCAACTCTTGATTCATGCATATCATATATGCATTCCCTAATCTTACCTCTAGAACCATTAGCCTTGATTGTGGTTAACAAGATAATGGGCTAGCTAAGATGATCCATTTAATTAGATTCAAACATATTTGATATAATATAAGCTTGACTGTGCTCAACAACCCACACTATAAATAACTTTGGTTCTCCTCAAATTAAAGGAAGGCTTATATACCTTAGTATTAGTTTAAGGGATTTTAGTTAATTAAGTCTCATCATACATGGTTGGCATACATTGGTATGCATCTTATATCTACCACATAAATATGAGCATAAAATTATGGTATAGTTATAGACTTTACTACATTGATCTTCTCGAGCCAAAAGGGAAATCAAAAGGTCAAACCTAGGTAATATGCATGATTCAAACAAGTAAAAATAATTACATTATCTTCAAACTTGTTGGATCTCCATCCGGCCCATCTTGCTCCTTGATAATGGTCACCATTTCTATCTCTAAGTCTAATCTAAGTAATCTAATTACATATTATAGTTTGAAAAAGAAATACAAATCAAAAATAAGTGGTCGGGACATGAAAGTCCTCATTGGACCGAAACATGCATTATGCTCAATCACATTGGCCTTTTGTCCATAACTATCCATCATGCCAATCATACACCCTTATATGCATTTCTAATGCATAAAGTAAAAATATATAATGGATTACTAACTTTTTTTCAACTCTTGAAACTTACTTTTGAGTTATTTTAATAATGTGATCAAATTAGGAAACTTTTTCCATTTTGGAAACTTTCATTTTAGGAAACCTTTTTGCATGCATGTGTTCTTGCCTTAATTATCAATCCAATTGATTATTAATTAATTATTTATTGATTATTTAATTCATTAATCATATTAAATAATTAAAGAATCAATTTTGGGCTTAAAATAAAGGGTAGGCCGAAACGTACAAAATTAAACCCTAAGATGTGTTCACACACAAACCAATTTTGTGTCTATTGGACCATTTGGGCCTTTTGGAATAAGCCAAGCCCACTCCAGCCCTTAAAACCCATTAATAAACTTAATTATAGTTTATAATATTTGATTTAAATTAGCTTCTTGGGCCCACTTAGTCATTCACTAATTTAAACTAAGTCCGTAAACATAATTAAGCATATTAAGTGGTTTTAATGAATTAAAATTAATCCAATTAATTCAAGGCCCATTTTAATTAATCCAATTAATTAAAAACACATTAATATATCAGGTATATCAGATTTAGAAGATTAAATATCGTTCTTGTTGGGAATTATCGGTTACATGCATCTCATACATAAGCAGAATTTAAAATTTTTAACCAATAAATTTGATCTTGCCATGAATTTATAATATACATATTAATGAGAATAAGAAAAATCACCTTTGATTTTTGTTGAACAATTGATTTTACTTCTCACTGGGTTATCGCAAAGCACAGTGTCCAAAATCAAACACCTCCAATGAGTAATCCACACTAGAAAAAGATTGAAAGAACTAACAATTGGGAAAAAAAGGGCTGGCCAAAATCCCTAGATGCTAGCTAGGGTTGAGGGAAAAGAGAGAGAGTGTTTTCTTAATTGTTCACACTTAACCCTAATTCCACATCTCTTGGACTTTTATAGTTAGGTTAAAAAATCCAAATTCATAATGGGATTGTGCTCTTTAAAATTGCAGGAGAATTATTAATTGCGATTTTGGAATTATTTATAATTATTTGGGCTCAATTAAATCCAATTTAAGCCCTTTCACAAAAGACTGTGCACAAAACCCACAAACTAGGCCCTTTGTACATATACTTGGATTTAATTACCCAAATGAATTCAAAATCCAACCAAATTAAATATGTAGGCTCTACAACACTTATGTAACTTATTTAATTTATTTTAGTCCAAGAAGTAGGCCTCTAAGGCCTTCTATTTTGGAGTTGGCATGTGGCCCTTCTTCTGGAGGGCTTTTGTGCCAACATCACTTCTTTGGGCCTTTATAATTCCTCCAATGGACCTATTAATTATTATATCAGCCCTATAACACTTATAGTTCAATAATAATCAATTAGGAAATGCATTATTTCAATTAGGTCCAATTTTACATAACATTTCAAAAAAGTTCTGTGAATAATTTTACTTGATCATAATTAATTAAACTCTTTAATTAATTATTATCTTATTCACTTCTCTATCCCCATAATAATATCAAATATTATTATCCTTATCATTTTACCATTTTATCCTTTTTCTCTATATGTGTGTGACCTATTGGGTTCCTATCCATATTGGCAGTATAATATGTAATTGTGAGTTCTATTCAAAACTCATATGATTTAAACTTCTTTAAATCATTTTATGAATTCCTATTGATATTCTTGATACACTATTATACAAATCATGATTGGCCTCTAGCTAGGCATCATGACTACCCAAATGTCAGGAAAGTCAAGTGGTTTGATTATACCCTTCCATAGAAACAGTTACCGTGTAATTACTCCTTCCACCACTCTTATCTCAATTAGATTCTGAGTATGGATTTCTGTCAACTCATATAAATCTAATTATGTATGTTCTATTAATTTAACCATTTTTTCCAAAATGCCCTCCATGGATCTCTATCCATCTTGGCATATTACTCTGGCAAGAGATTTTCTAAACAAGGCAATTATAGAATCATGCGAGATAACTTCCCTTATTAAATCTGCGATGGTGAATCCTTTGTCAATCACTCAACTATCTTCAAGTTGGTCATGATATACCCAATCTCCTAACTATGTTCACTCCCAGTTGGATGTAATCAGTTATGGAGTCAAAATATACCATTTGCTACTTAAGATAACTTTGGTGATCTCAAGTCCAAGGATACTTGCACAACAGCTATGAAGAGATTCCTCACTGACATATATTTAATATCCATGTGAGGATTTTCTTTGCAGGTCTCCAATGAACTTGTTCTTCTAACAAGCATCCACATGTTAGCTTTGATTATCTTCCATAATCACAGTTATGAGAACCACTGCTTGAACCATTCAAGAAGCATAACATGTGCTAGTCTGTCCGAATTAATAATGCCCTATCTTGTTAATTATATGACTAGGGATATTTAGATATTAACACATTTGCATGCAATAGACATCTCATATCATGAACACTTTATGATTGCCTTTGCACTGTGTTTATAATATCTAGGACTTCATTTATTAATTTAAGATTTACAAACTCATGTATTTAAACATAGCATTAATAAATGAATGATGCCTTTTATTAAGAATATGAATTCATACATATAAAATACATCCCTATTACATGGGGCTCTAGAGAATACTCTCTAACAATCTCTAACTTGCACTAGAGCCAATCACTCATATGTCTTAAACCCATGCTATTTATATGGTGATCATGCTTAATCTGGGAAAGTGCTTTAGTAAGGGTATCCGCCACATTATCATCTGTGGGAACCCTTTCTATTTTCACATCATTTCTAGCTACTATTTCCCTTATAAGATGGTAGCATCTGAGAACATGCTTGGATCGCTGATGAGACTGGGGTTCCTTTGCTTGCGCAATGGCTCTATTGTTGTCACAATATAAAGGAATCGAATCAATAATGCTAGACACCACTCCTAGTTTAGATATGAACGTTTTGATTCAGACTGCTTTTTTGGCTGCTTTTGAAGCAGCAATGTACTCAACTTCTGTCATAGAATCAACAGTTGTTTCTTGTTTGGAACTCTTCCAACTAACTACTCCTCCTCCCATTATGAACACATAACCAGACTATGATTTACAATTATCTTTGTCAGATTGAAAGTTGGCATCTGCATACCCTTTTATTTTCAAACTGCCCTCTCCATATACCAATAATATATCCTTGGTCCTTCTCAAGTACTTAAGGATATTCTTGATAGCTGCCCAGTGTTCCTCTCCAAAATTGGATTAGAATCTACTTGTGATACTCAAAGCAAATGCTACATCTGGACGTGTACATAACATAACATACATGATAGAACCAATTGCAGATACATATGGTATTTTATTCTTGCTCTCTCTATCCTCTAGTGTCTGCGGACACATATACTTAGAAAGGTGTTTCCCATATACCATAGGTATAAACCCTTTCTTAGAGAGATCCATATTGAACCTCTTTAATACCTTATCTATATATGTACTTTGAGAAAGACCTAGCAACCTATTGGATCTATCTCTATATATCCTTATTCCCAGAATATAGGATGCTTCTCTAAGGTCTTTCATGGAGAATTGCTTGGATAACTATATTTTAACATATTGGAGAAGAGAAATGTCGTTTCCCATGATTAATATGTCATCTACATATAAAACTAGGAAGATAATTGCACTCCCACTAACCCTTTTATACACACAAGGTTCATCTTCATTTTGTGAGAAACCAAACTCTTTGATTGTCTTATTGAATCATTTCTTCCAGCTCCTAGAGGCTTGCTTTAATCCATAAATGGATCTTTGAAGCTTGCATACCTTTTCGCCATTTCCAGATATGAACCCTTATGGTTGTGTCATATACACATCCTCAGTTAGATTTCCATTTAGGAAAGCCGTCTTAACACCCATTTGCCAAATCTCATAATCATAATGAGCTGCAATGGCTATAAGTATTCTTATAGACTTAAGCATCGCTATAGGAGAAAAAGTTTCATCATAGTCAATACCTTCTTTTAGACGATAGCCCTTTGCTACTAAGTGAACTTTATAGGTAACTATATTACCTTCCATGTCGGTCTTCTTTTTGAAGACCCATTTGCACCCTATGGGTTTATCCCTTTAGTTGGTTGAGTTAAATTCCATACTTTATTCTCATATATGGAGTCCATTTCAGACTGCATAGCCTTGAGCCATAAATCATGTTCTGAACTATTCAAAACTTCTTGATAGCTTGTAGGCTCATTATCCTATACTAAAGTTATGCCTCTATCCGAATCAATGTGAAATCCATATCTCACAGGGATAAAACGCATCCTAGTAGATCTTCTAGGATTTTGTGTATAATCAAGTTCAACTATAATCTCATCATTATGAAATTCAGTCTCGGGTTCAATCGATTGATCCACTTCTATTTATGGATCTTAAACTTCACCAAGTTCAATTTTACTCCCAATGTCCTCTCGTAGGAGAAATTCTCTTTCCAAGAAGACAACATGCCTTGAAATAAATACCTTTTGTTCTAAGGGATGATAGAAATAATATCCAAACATTTCTTTTAGATATCCCACAAATAAACATTTGTTACACTTAACATCTAGTTTGTCTGACATTGTCCTCTTCACATAAGCAGGACAACCCCATACTTTCATATGAGAAAGCATGGGTTTCTTGTTATTCCACATCTCATATGGAGTAACATCAACCGATTTACTAGGAACTCTGTTTAACACATAAACAGCAGTTTCTAGTACATATCCCCAAAAAGACTTAGGCAAGTCTGCTCAGCTCATCATTGATCGAACCATATCTAATAGTGTTCGATTTCTCCTTTCAGATACATCATTGTGTTGTGGTGTATATGGTTGAGTCCATTGAGATAAAATCCCATTATCTCAAAGATAATCTTGAAATTCTTGGCTTAAGCATTCTCCACCTCGATCTGATCTAAGTGTTTTAATACTCTTGCCAAGTTGTTTCTCTACTTCATTTCTGAATTCTTTGAACTTTTCAAATGCTTCTGATTTAAATTTCATTAGATATATGTATCCAAACCTGGAATAATCATCTATAAAAGTAATGAAGTAGGAGTAACCTCCTCTTGCATGTGTAGTCATTAGACCACATACATCTGAATGTATTAAGTCTAAAACCATTTTAGCTCATACTCCTTTACCAATAAAGGGATTTTTTGTCATTTTTCCTAATAAACAAGATTCACATGTATCAAATGATTCATAATCAAATGATCCCAAATCACTTGACTTCTGTAATTTGGTATTGCATTTCTCATTTATATGGCCTAAACGACAATGCCATAAGTATGAGATATTTAAATTTACATGTTTCATTCTCTTGGTATCCACATTATGCACTTCTCTAATTAAATCAAGAACAAATATACCATTCTCAATGATAACTTTTGCATAAAACATATTATTCTTAAAAATGTAATAACACTTGTCCTTTAAAGAAATGTCATAAGCGTTTAATAAACAACTGAAAGAAATAATACTCTTGGATAAAGCTGGAACATAATAACAAATATTTAATTCCAGTAATAATCCACTTGGAAGAGGCAAATGGTAAGTCTCCACAACCGTTGTAGAGATGTTCTGTCAAGTAGCTGACTACAAATTTATTTTTTCCTTTCCAACTCTTCTAAAGCTTCTAAGCCCCTGTAGATCATTACACAAGTGAGATCCACATCCGGTATCTAATACCCAAGATTATTTTGAAGCAATAGAATAAGTATTAATTTCAATCATATGAATATCTGAAGTAGAAGCATCAGCTTGGTTCTTCTCCTTGAGAGAATCTAGATAGGCCTTGTAGTTACGCTTCTAATAACCATCCTTTCCACAATGGAAGCAAGTTCCTTTGGGATTCTCTTTCTTGGCAACCTTCTTTTTGGAGATCCCACCATTCTTTGGTTGCACTTTGGTTATCTTCTTCTTATTCTGCTTCTTGCCTTTTGCAGAAGTGACAACTATGACACTTTTTGGATCCTTCTTAAAGGATCCATCAGCTGTCTTGAGCATGTTGATTAATTCAGGAACGGTTACTTGGATCTTGTTCATGTTGAAGTTAAGCACGAAAGGTGCATAACTTGGAGCCAACGAGTACAAGATTAAATCTATGTATAGATCATTATCCATTACATAGCCAAGTTTACTCAAATGCTCAATATATCCATACATCTTCAATGCATGAGTAGCAGCCGAAGTGCCTTCCACCATTTTGCAGCTAAATAGAGCTCGAGCAATCTCATATTGCTCAGTTCTAGCCTGAGAAGAATAAAGCTCCTCAAGATGCAAAATGATGGTTCTAGCATCCATCATCTCATGTTGCTTCTGAAGCTCCGAGGACATAGCACCCAGCATCAGACATGCTGCAACTTCACTATCCTCCCTGTATTTTGGATAAGTGCCTTTGATCTCATCAATGCCATCATCTGATGGAAGTGGTGGGGGATTTTTATCCAAGACATAATGGATCTTTTCAGCTCTGAGAACAATTCTCACTTGCCTGATCCAGTCAGAATAGCTGCTGCCAACCAGCTTGTTATCCAAGATTGATCGTATATTAATTTTTGATGTGCTCATTGTAGCACCCTCAATGCAAAAACCCTATTATACATGTATCATGAATACTATTAATCATGCTTATACTACATGTTCATTTCATCATCATTTAGCCATTAATCTTGCCATATGGTTTCATATGCTTATATTCATGCTACAAGTCTATTCCTGTTTTCCATTTCATACCTATTATCATGCATACTAGACTGTCTGAATATTACTTTATGCACACATATTCTGTCTTAGCTTTACTACTAGTGAGTTACAGTATTCCACATAGGTTTTATACATATCATAAGATAACTGGCCATTATACAAAAACATAAAATAATTGTAATACAAAACATCCTACATCAAGGTTATCAGTCGATGGTTGTCCCTTCCTGATGCAGAGAACGTCCCTCAACAAAAGTCTTGCTATTTGTACCTACACGGATAAATAACCCGTGCTAAGCTATAAAGCTTAGTGGGGAACATCTACAGATGAATGACCACTCACACAGGTCATCAAAACATACATATACAATGTATATAATAAATAACATATACAACATATCATGTCATTAATAACAAATACTTTAAAGCATAACATATATTCTCATGTTCCTAATCCTTGCACCCAGAAGAGTAACAAATATGCTCATATTCATAATTCATATAGACAGTAATTTCCCATGTAAACATATTCAAATAAAACATAATTCCTGTGGTAAACCAACATTATAATCCACAATATCAATCTTTAGTCAAATCACTTTAACTCTTTAATTTTGATCATTACTATGAATAACATTTAGCCTGCCTTAACTTTATCGGTGGATAACGGGAACTATGGATACACATCGGTATCAAAGAAGGATATCCGAAGATATCAAATCTATAGACCCAAACGGGGCCAAACTATACTGTGGGCCAGAAGAAGAAGAAGAAGAAGGGGATGAAGATATCCCAAAATTATACCATACCTTTATAATCTTTATCAATATCTTCTTGATTAATTAACATGCATAAAGTTTTCCTTAAGATTTCTTTGAGACATTGGTTATTCATGTTTAAGGAAATAAGAACTCTCCCTCTTCATCAAACTCAGTCGACCAACTCACCACCATCTGCATTTTCTCTTTCCAACCACTACCTTTCAACCTATATAATAATAAGGCAAATTCCCCAAGTGATCCTTTCAAGTTTTTGCATGTTACCAAGACTTCCCACCAAATCTTCCATGTCACAAATCATTCCCACAAGCTAGTCTATTCATAATTCAACCCCACCAATTAACCTCTTATTTACATTAGCCTCTCCTCAATTCTCAAATTCTCAATTGACCCCATAAAATGTCATAATTACCAATTTACCCCAAATCAATAATTATACTCCAATTAAACCCTCAATTCAAATTACATCACACTAATCAATTTATTTTTCATGCCATCAAAATAATAAAAACGTCATTTATCCCTTAACAAATTATTTATATGAATGTCTCATTAAATTCTTAATCTTAATCAATTAAAACTCCTCTCAAAATATGAAATTTAATTAGGGTCATGTAAGGGGTCTCACAATTCTCTCCCTCTTAAGGAATTTCGTCCTCGAAATTCATACCTGATTTAAATAATTGAGGATATTGCTTTCTCATAGCTGCCTTTGGCTCCCAAGTTACTTCTTGTATACCATGATGTTGCCAGAGTACTTTAACTAGAGGGATCTGCTTGCTCCTCAATTGTCTGATTTCCTTAGCCAGGATTTCCTTCGGTTCCTCATCATAAGTGAAATCGGGCTGCAACTGAATATCTTGAACTTGTAACTTCTGAGATTCATCTGAGCGATATCTTCGAAGCATAGATACATGAAACACGTCATGAAGCTTGGCCAATTCCATAGGAAGAGCCAATCTATAAGCTACTGGTCCGACTCTTTGAAGAATTTTGTACGGACCAATGAATCTCGGACTAAGTTTTCCCTTTTTCCCAAATCTAAGCACTTTTCTCCAAGGAGATACCTTTAAAAATACTTTATCACCCACCTGGTACTCGATATCCCTTCTTTTAAGGTCAGCATATGACTTTTGCCTGTCACTTGCTTCTTTCAGCCTCTACTTGATAACTTGAACCCTTTCTTCCGTATCTCTAACAAGGTCAGGACCAATTAACTTACATTCAGTCAACTCAGTCCAGCAGACTGGAGTTCTACATTTCCTGCCATACAAAGCCTCATATGGTGCCATTTGAATACTCTTCTGATAGCTGTTATTATAAGCAAATTCCATTAAGGCTACATATTTATCGAAACTTCCAGAAAACTCCAAAGCACATCCTCTCATCATATCTTCTAGAATATGAATAACCCTTTTAGATGGCCCATCCGTTTGAGGATGAAAAGCTGTACTGTACTTGAGCTGTGTTCCCAAAGCTTGCTGTAAAGATTTCCAAAATCTCGATGTAAACCTTGGATCTCGATCCGAAATTATAGACACAGGTATACCATGTAACCGTACAATCTCATTCACATACAATTCTGCAAGCCTATCCATAGAATAATCTGTTCGAACCGGTAAGAAGTGAGCTACTTTTATTAACTTATCCACTATTACCCAAACAACATCATATTTCCTTTGAGTAAGAGGCAAACCAGTAACAAAATCCATGGTAATGTCTTCCCACTTCCACTGTGGAATTGGAATGGGATTTAGGAGACCTGAAGGAAACTGACGTTCTGCTTTCACTTGCTGACATGTTAGACATTTAGTAACATAATCAACATATCCTTCTTCATGCCAGGCCACCAGTAAAAATGTTTCAACTCTTGATACATCTTGTTCCCACCAGGGTGCATAGTAAATACTGTATTGTGAGCATCATTCAATACTGTTCTCTTTAATTCTTTGTCATCAGGAACATATAATTTATTCTGATAATACACACCCCCATCCTTTTTCACTGAGTACTCAGACTGGGTCTCTTCATGTGAAGACTTCAAAATCTATTGCAACTTTTTATCATGTTTTTGTGCATCAATCACTGTTTGCCTCAAACAAGGTCTAGCCTTCAACTGTGCTATTAAAGCACCATCATAAGCAAGTTTCCATCTACAGCGATGTGCAATCAAAACAGCCATCATCTTACGGCTCAAGGCATCAGCTACGACATTAGCTTTGCCTGGATGGTAATCCACTACACAATCATAATCTTTAAACAGTTCTAACCATCTTCACTGTCTCAAGTTAGGTTCTTTTGAGTGAGCAAATATTTGAGACTTTTGTGATCTGTATAGATTCTGCACTTTTCCCCATACAAATAATGTCGCCAAATTTTCAAGGCAAACACTACTGCTGCTAACTCTAGGTCATGGATTGGATAGTTTTGTTCATGTGGCTTCAACTGTCTAGATGCATAGGCAATTACTTTGCCATCTTGCATTAACACACAACCCAAGCCAACTCTAGAAGCATCACTATACA
Organism: Excoecaria agallocha; assembly: GCA_037975025.1. Taxonomy (NCBI): domain Eukaryota; kingdom Viridiplantae; phylum Streptophyta; class Magnoliopsida; order Malpighiales; family Euphorbiaceae; genus Excoecaria; species Excoecaria agallocha. The sequence goes on from CM075812.1 coordinate 22,462,898, forward strand.
TAGCATACTCCTTTCCTATAACTGGCTGTGTCAAAACTGGAGCCTCTGTCAGAAATTTCTTCAACTAATCAAAACATGTTTGACATCAGTCAGTCCACTCAAACTTTATACCCTTTCTCAACAGTTTAGTGAGTGGTGCAGCTATAACTGAAAAGCCTTTCACAAAGCAATGGTAATAACCTGCTAAGCCCAGAAAACTTCTCACTTCTGTCACATTTCGAGGCGGCTTCCAATTCACTATAGCCTCTATTTTTGCTGGATCCACCCTAATGCCTTCAGAAGATACTACATGACCAAGGAAAGAAATTTCCTTAAGCCAAAAATCACATTTGCTCAGCTTAGCATACAACTGATTCTCCCTCAGAATCTGTAAAAAAATTCTCAAATGCTCAGCATGTTTCGCTTCATCCTTCGAATACACCAAAATGTCATCTATGAACACAACAACAAACTGATCCAAGTAGGGTCGAAACACCCTATTCATAAGATCCATAAATGCAACCGGTGCATTTGTTAACCCAAATGGCATCACCAAAAACTCATAATGCCCATATCGGGTTCTAAAGGCTATTTTGGAAACATCTACATCCTTAACCCGAAGTTGATAATAACCCGAGCGCAAATCAATCTTGGAAAACACTCCAGCACCCTTCAACTGATCAAATAAATCTTCAATTCTTGGTAAAGGATACTTATTTTTTACTGTTACCCTGTTTAACTGTCTGTAGTCTATGCACATCCTCATAGACCCATCCTTTTTCTTTACAAATAAAACCGGTGCACCCCAGGGCGATGTACTAGGCCTAATGAAGCCTTTATCAAGCAACTCTTGTAGCTGAACTTTTAGTTATTTCAATTCCAAAGGAGCCATCCTGTATGGTGCCTTCGAAATAGGAGCTGTACCAGGTAGAATGTCTATAGACAATTCAACTTCCCTTTCAGGTGGAAGACTAGGTAAGTCTTCAGGGAACACATCAGGAAACTCTTTCACCACTGGAATCTCTAGAAGATTCACATTCTCTATTCTTGAATCGAGCACAAGTGCTAAGAAAGCTTCACACCCTTTTCTCAGAAATCGCTTAGCTTGCATAGCTGATATTACAGTAGTTATGGGTTTAGATCGAATGCCCTGTACTAAAGTTTCTTCACCATCAGCACCAATGAGAGTTACAGTTTTAGCTTCATAATCAACCACTGCATGATGTCTAGACAGCCAATCCATACCAAGTATAATATCAAACTCCCGGAATGATAACTCAATAAGATCAGCAAGAAATTCTTTCCCTTGAATTACAATAGGACACTATTTATGCACTCTATTAACAACAACACTGTGACCCAAAGGGTTGGTTACATATATATCATATTCCAGTTCATGTACAGTAGACTCATTTTTACCCATATCCCTAGTGCAAACATAAGAATGAGTGGAACCAGCATCAATAAGTGTATGCATATCAGAATCAAAAAGAGAGAATGTACCAGCTATGACTTCTGGAGCACTCTGATCCTCTCTAGCTTTCATTGCATATGCCCGAATAGGAACAACTGGAGCTGTGGGCCTGTCAACTGATTCAGAAATGTTCCTGGACTGGGATCCCTGATAACTCGATCCCCCACGTCCTCTTCCTCTGCCTCTACCTGAAGATGGTGTATTAAAAGTTCCTCTACTGCCTTGTTGTTCAACACCCTGTTCCCTCTTCGAATGACAGCTTGCCATGAAGTGATCGGTACCGCCACACTTGAAACATGCCCTTGACAATTTCCTGCAATTACCCCATTGTTTCCTAGAACAATGGGGACACACTGGAGGCTGCCCCCCACTCTGATTCCCTGAAGCTTCCTTTCCCTGTTTAGACATTGCAGAAGATTCTTGTCTCCTGTCCCTTTTTGCAGAACTTTAGCCAGACTCAGCTGGCAGATTTCCTTGTGCTCCTCTAGCTCTCTTTCCTGTAAAAGATCCACCCTTGGACCCACTTCTTCTCTGTTCTCTCTCCCTTTTTGCCATTTCATTCTTTTTAACTCGCAAGGCTGCTGTAACCAGTTGAGTGAAATTAATCACTTGCAAAGATGTAGACCCAATCAACTTTTCTCGTATACGATCATTCAACCCATCTTCAAACCGTCTACATTTAAAAGTATCAGTTAACATCTCATCAGGAGCATATTTGCACAGGTGACTAAATTCTTTCTCATACTCAGCCACAGACATAACTCTCTATCTCAAGTTAAGGAATTGCTTTAACTTCTCTTGCTTATACTCCTCAGTAACATACTTTTTCTTGAATTCAGTTGTGTAAAATTCCCATGTAAGGGGATCTGGTAACTGGGACTGCTTCAATACCAACTTCCACCAATCATAAGCTGCACCCTATAATAGAGACACAGCGCAAGATGCCTTATGACTCACTGGATAGTGGATTTCATCATAAATTCTCTCTAGCCTTTCCAGCCAAAATTCAGCTTCTTCAGACTGTTCCAGATTAGTGCCTAAAAACTCTTCAGCACCATGCTTTCTAATTTCAGATGTTGGAGCTTTAGGCGCTGTCATTCTTTGAAGAATTTGAGTCATATCCTGTGATATTTTTAACAATGCTTCTGTAGGGACGACTGTTGGGACCTCATTTGGATTGGAGGATGAAGGTCCAATATTGGAAGGATTAGTTCTAACCGGCCTGTTACTTTCAGCCGATTCCTCAAATGCATCTCTAGAGCTCTCCATCTTTAATCTATAAGAAAAACAGGGAATTCTGCATCCGGCCAACTAAACACTATATCATACTATAGAATCCTAGGTTCATTTTTTTTTTTACCTAGAAAAGGCTAAACCTAGGGCTCTGATACCACAAATTGTAGCACCCTCAATGTAAAAACCCTATTATACAAGTATCATGAATACTATTAATCATTCTTATACTACATGTTCATTTAATCATCATTTAGTCATTAATCTTGCCATATGGTTTCATATGCTTATATTCATGCTACAAGTTTATTCCTGTTTTCCATTTCATACCTATTATCATGCATACTAGACTGTCTAAATATTACTTTATGCACACATATTCTGTCTTAGCTTTACTACTAGTGAGTTATAGTATTCCATATAGGTTTTATACATATCATAAGATAACTAGCCATTATACAAAAATATAAGATAATTGTAATACAAAACATCCTACATCAAGGTTATCAGTCGATGGTTGGCACTTCCTGATGCAGAGAACGTCCCTCAACAAAAGTCTTGATATTTGTACCTACACGGATAAATAACCCATGCTAAGCTATAAAGCTTAGTGGGGAACATGTACAGATGAATGACCACTCACACAGGTCATCAAAACATACATATACAATGTATATAATAAATAACATATACAACATATCATGTCATTAATAACAAATACTTTAAAGCATAACATATATTCTCATGTTCCTTATCCTTGTACCCTGAAGAGTAACAAATATGCTCATATTCATAATTCATATAGACAGCAATTTCCCATGTAAACATATTCAAATAAAACATAATTCCTATGGTAAACCAACATTATAATCCACAATATCAATCTTTAGTCAAATCACTTTAACTGTTTTATTTTGATCATTACTATGAATAACATTTAGCCTGCCTTAGCTTTATCGATGGATAAGGGGAACTATGGATACACATCAGTATCAAAGAAGGATATCCGAAGATATCAAATCTATAGACCCAAACGGGGCCAAACTGTACTGTGGACCGGTCAAGCATACCCAAACGGGGTAGCCTATCAACCCAAACGGGGCTGATCAAGATCCAAACGGGATCATATATACTATGGACCTAATCGGGCCAAACTATGGCAGCTGCAATTTCCCTATAGGCGCCTATCTATCCACATCTAAAACTCTATCGCAGGCAGAACTATATTCGTGTTCAATTCACATATTAATACTGTATTCATAATATAATGTTATGCACATATACATAGTCTTATATAACTATGAATTCTCTGGTGCATAATCAGGTATATGCACATTTCACATGCCAAGTTATACATCTGGCTTATTCAAATCTGTATGACTGTACAATTTACATCATAACATATAGGCATGACATATAATCATCATATCATATACATAATCATAAATGTACATACCTGTGGGTACATTTGCATATAGTTGATTTATTCTTATGAGCATGTTTCCAACACATATATAAACCTTTATCATCATTCAAGTCATATGCTATACAACATATCAACATGTTTCCATATGGGCATACACACATGCCAAGGTCATACTATTATAGTCCCTATTTTATAGCATAGGTATACATTCATAGGTAAATTTTCAATGTAAATGATGCAAATTTATATACACACAAGTATATGACTCGTATACTTGCATTCAAGGTCTATTTTGTTAAGTCGTATGTGCAACACATAGGGGTAGCCTAATATACTGATAAAGGAGGATAAAAAAACATAGTTATGGGCCAAAATCAAGCTGTCGTGCTCGCGGCAAGTGTCACGCTCGCGACAGTATGCTTGGCCATACGAGTTTTTCACCCTGATCCCAAAATCCTGCAAACTGCTTAATAATTTTATTTTGTACATCGTTTTTGACACACTAAACGGCCTTTTTAGAAAACGTTGTCTTCTACAAAGTTGTAGATATACATTTATAGTTTCTATAACATCAAAATTATTTTCAATATCGTTTCTAGAACTCGAGATATGTTGAAATTACTAAAGACTGTTCATCATAGTAGGCAACACAGAATTTCCAATTTTCAAGTGAAAATAGGCAATGTTGTGGGTATTATTTGACTTTGTTTTCTTCATTTAAATTGTAAGTTGTTAAGTCTATTTTAAGTAGGAATTTATCTCATGTCAATATGAGCATTTTACAATCATTTATTAAGATTTTACCCAAGCTATTCAATATTAGCATCAAAGATGCATCTAATATTCCATCAATGTAGGGATTAATTTAGAGACCAACTTAGTGATATTTTTCAAATACAATTCTAGAAATATATCTCATATGGAACTATCAAAATTACCAAAGCTTTAAATTAAGATCCCTAGCTCATTTTATAGCTTAATTACAGTCAATAATTTCAGCAAATCTTCATGTAACACATACTGTAACATATTCTAAATTCATATCTCATCCCTATTATTTCATCTGTCACACATAAGCACCTTGATGATACAATCAACAATCACATGCATGTAATGTGAGTACCATCCCATACCTTGGCCGACCCCTCTTCACCCTAGCATTCAATCCCTTGCAATATCTTTCCCTTTGTCCTTTCTATCTCCTCCTTCTTTAACTACAACACAAGTCATCCCTAATCCATCATTTCCAGCAACCAAGCCCATCCGAAATTCACATAAGGAAATGAAGAAGAAGAAGAAGAAGAAGAAGAAGAAGAAGGGGATGAAGATATCCCAAAATTATACCATACCTATATAATCTTTATCAATATCTTCTTGATTAATTAACATGCATAAAGTTTTCCTTAAGATTTCTTTGAGACATTGGTTATTCAAGTTTAAGGAAATAAGAACTCTCCATCTTCATCAAACTCAGCCGACCAACTCACCACCATCTGCATTTTCTCTTTCCAACCACTACCTTTTAACCTATATAATAATAAGGCAAATTCCCCAAGTGATCCTTTTAAGTTTTTGCATGTTACCAAGACTTCCCACCAAATCTTCCATGTCACAAATCATTCCCACAAGCTAGTCTATTCATAATTCAACCCCACCAATTAACCTCTTATTTACATTAGCCTCTCCTCAATTCTTAAATTCTCAATTGACCCCATAAAATGTCATAATTACCAATTTACCCTAAATCAATAATTATACTCCAATTAAACCCTCAATTCAAATTACATCACACTAATCAATTTATTTTTTATGCCATCAAAATAATAAAAACGTCATTTATCCCTTAACAAATTATTTATACGAATTTCTCATTAAATTCTAAATCTTAATCAATTAAAACACCTCTCAAAACATGAAATTTAATTAGGGTCATGTAAGGGGTCTCATAATTCTCTCCGTCTTAAGGAATTTCTTCCTCGAAATTCATACCTGATTTAAATAATTGAGGATATTGCTTTCTCATAGCTGCCTCTTGCTCCCAAGTTACTTCTTGTACACCATGATGTTGCCAGAGTACTTTAACTAGAGGGATCTGCTTGCTCCTCAATTGTCTGATTTCCTTAGCCAGGATTTCCTTCGGTTCCTCATCATAAGTGAAATCCGGCTGCAACTGAATATCTTGAACATGTAACTTGTGAGATTCATCTGAACGATATCTTCGAAGCATAGATACATGAAACATGTCATGAAGCTTGGCCAATTCTATAGGAAGAGCCAATCTATAAGCTACTGGTCCGACTCTTTGAAGAATTTCGTACGGACCAATGAATCTCGGACTAAGTTTTCCCTTTTTCCCAAATCTAAGCACTTTTCTCCAAGGAGATACCTTTAAAAATACTTTATCACCCACCTGGTACTCGATATCCCTTCTTTTAAGGTCAGCATATGACTTTTGCCTGTCACTTGCTTCTTTCAGCCTCTGATTGATAACTTGAACCCTTTCTTCTGTATCTCTAACAAGGTCAGGACCAATTAACTTACATTCAGTCAACTCAGTCCAGCAGACTGGAGTTCTACATTTCCTGCCATACAAAGCCTCATATGGTGCCATTTGAATACTCTTTTGATAGCTGTTATTATAAGCAAATTCCATTAAGGCTACATATTTATCCCAACTTCCAGAAAACTCCAAAGCACATCCTCTCATCATATCTTCTAGAATCTGAATAACCCTTTTAGATTGCCCATCCGTTTGAGGATGAAAAGTTGTACTGTACTTGAGCTGTGTTCCCAAAGCTTGCTGTAAAGTTTTCCAAAATCTCGATGTAAACCTTGGATCTCAATCCGAAATTATAGACAAAGGTATACCAATCTCATTCACATAAAATTCTGCAAGCCTATCCATAGAATAATCTGTTCGAACCGGTAAGAAGTGAGCTACTTTTGTTAACTTATCCACTATTACCCAAACAACATCGTATTTCCTTTGAGTATGAGGCAAAACCAGTAACAAAATCCATGGTAATGTCTTCCCACTTCCACTATGGAATTGGAATGGTATTTAGGAGACTTGAAGGAAACTGATGTTCTGCTTTCACTTGCTGACATGTTAGACATTTAGTAACATAATCAACAATATCCTTCTTCATGCCAGGCCACCAGTAAAAATGTTTCAACTCTTGATACATCTTGTTCCCACCAGGGTGCATAGTAAATACTGTATTGTAAGCCTTATTCAATACTGTTCTCTTTAATTCTTTGTCATCAGGAACATATAATTTATTCTGATAATACACACCCCCATCCTTTTTCACTGAGAACTCAGACTGGGTCTCTTCATGTGAAGACTTCAAAATCTATTGCAACTTTTTATCATGTTTTTGTGCATCAATCACCATTTTCCTCAAACAAGGTCTAGCCTTCAACTGTGCTATTAAAGCACCATCATAAGCAAGTTTCCATCTACAGCGATGTGCAATCAAAATAGCCATCATCTTACGGCTCAAGGCATCAGTTACGACATTAGCTTTGCCTGGATGGTAATCCACTAGACAATCATAATCTTTAAACAGTTCTAACCATCTTCGCTGTCTCAAGTTAAGTTCTTTTTGAGTGAGCAAATATTTGAGACTTTTGTGATCTGTATAGATTCTGCACTTTTCCCCATACAAATAATGTCGCCAAATTTTCAAGGCAAACACTACTGCTGCTAACTCTAGGTCATGGGTTGGATAGTTTTGTTCATGTGGCTTCAACTGTCTAGATGCATAGGCAATTACTTTGCCATCTTACATTAACACACAACCCAAGCCAACTCTAGAAGCATCACTATACATAGCATACTCCTTTCCTGTAACTAGCTGTGTCAAAATAGGAGCCTCTGTCAGAAATTTCTTCACTGAATCAAAACTTGCTTGACATCGGTCAGGTCCACTCAAACTTTATACCCTTTCACAACAGTTTAGTGAGTGGTGTAGCTATAACTGAAAAAGCCTTTCACAAAGCGATGGTAATAACCTTGCTAAGCCCAAAAAACTTCTCACTTCTGTCACATTTCGAGGCGGCTTCCAATTTCACTATAGGCCTCTATTTTTGCTGGATCCACCCTAATGCCTTCAGAAGATACTACATGACCAAGGAAAGAAATTTCCTTAAGCCAAAAATCACATTTGATCAGCTTAGCATACAACTGATTCTCCCTCAGAATTTGTAAAACAATTCTCAAATGCTCAGCAAGTTTCGCTTCATCCCTCGAATACACCAAAATGTCATGTATGAACACAAACAACAAAACTGATCCAAGTAGGGTCAAAACACCCTATTCATAAGAACCATAAACCGCAGCCGGTGCATTTGTTTAACCCAAATGGCATCACCAAAAACTTATAATGCCCATATCGGGTTCTAAAGGCTGTTTTGGAAACATCTACATCCTTAACCCGAAGTTGATAATAACCCGAGCGCAAATCAATCTTGGAAAACACTCCAGCACCCTTCAACTGATCAAATAAATCTTCAATTCTTGTAAAGAATACTTTATTTTTGACTGTTACCCCTGTTTAACTATATGTAGTCTATGCACATCCTCAACAGACCCATCCATTTTTCTTCACAAATAAAACCGGTGCACCCTAGGGCGATGTACTAGGCCTAATGAAGCCTTTATCAAGCAACTCTTGTAGCTGAACTTTTAGTTCTTTCAATTCCAAAGGAGCCATCTTGTATGGTGCCTTCGAAAATAGGAGCTGTACCAGGTAGAATGTCTATAGACAATTCAACTTCCCCTTCAGGTGGAAGACTAGGTAAGTCTTCAGGGAACACATCAGGAAACTCTTTCACCACTGGAATCTCTAGAAGATTCTTGAATCGAGCACAAGTGCTAAGAAAGCTTCACAACCTTTTCTCAGAAATCGCTTAGCTTGCATAAGTGATATTACAGTAGCTATGGGTTTAGATCGAATGCCCTGTACTAAAGTCTCTTCACCATCAACACCAATGAGAGTTACATTTTTAGCTTCACAATCAATCACTGCATGATGTCTAGACAGCCAATCCATACCAAGTATAATATCAAACTCCCGGAATGGTAACTTAATAAGATCAGCAAGAAATTCTTTCCCTTGAATTACAATAGGACACTGTTTATGCACTCTATTAACAACAACACTGTGACCCAAAGGGTTCATTACATATATATCATATTCCAGTTCATGTACAGTAGACTCATTTTTACCCATATCCCCAGTGCAAACATAAGAATGAGTGGAACCAGGATCAATAAGTGCATGCATATCAGAATCAAAAAGAGAGAATGTACCAACTATGACTTCTGGAGCACTCTGATCCTCTCTAGCTTTCATTGCATAAGCCCGAATAGGAACAACTGGAGCTCTGGGCCTATCAATTGATTCAAAAATGTTCCTGGACTGGGATCCCTGATAACTCGATCCCCCATGTCCTCTTCCTCTGCCTCTACCTGAAGATGGTGTATTAAAAGTTCCTCTACTGCCTTGTTGTTCAACACCCTGTTCCCTCTTCGAAGGACAGCTTGCCATGAAGTGATCGGTACCGCCACACTTGAAACATGCCCCAGATAATTTCCTGCAATTACCCTAATGTTTCCTAGAACAATGGGGACACACTGAAGGTTGCCCCCACTCTGATTCCCTGAAGCTTCCTTTCCCTGTTTAGACATTGTAGAAGATTCTTGTCTCCTATCCCTTTTAGCAGAACTTTAGCCAGACTCAGCTGGCAGATTTCCTTGTGCTCCTCTAGCTCTCTTTCCTGTAAAAGATCCACCCTTGGACCCACTTCTTCTCTATTCTCTCTCCCTTTTTGCCATTTCGTTCTTTTCAACTCGTAAGGCTGTTGTAACCAGTTGAGTGAAATTAATCACTTGCAAAGATGTAGACCCAATCAACTTTTCTCGTATACGATAATTCAACCCATCTTCAAACCGTCTACATTTAAAAGTATCAGTTAACATCTCATCAGGAGCATATTTGCACAGGTGACTAAATTCTTTCTCATACCCAGCCACAGACATAACACTCTGTCTCAAGTTAAGGAATTGCTTTAACTTCTCTTGCTTATACTCCTCAGTAACATACTTTTTCTTGAATTCAGTTGTGAAAAATTCCCATGTAAGGGGATCTGGTAACTGGGGCTGCTTCAATACCAACTTCCACCAATCATAAGCTGCACCCTATAATAGAGACACCGCACAAGATGCCTTATGACTCACTGGACAGTGGATTTCATCATAAATTATCTCTAGCCTTTCGAGCCAAAATTCAGCTTCTTTAGACTGTTCCAGATTAGTGCCTAAAAACTCTTCAGCACCATGCTTTCTAATTTCAGATATTGGAGCTTTAGGCGCTGTCATTCTTTGAAGAATTTGAGTCATATCCTGTGATATTTTTCACAATGCTTCTGTAGGGACGGCTGTTGGGACCTCATTTGGATTGGAGGATAAAGGTCCAATATTGGAAGGATTAGTTCTAACCGGCCTGTTACTTTCAACCGATTCCTCAAATGCATCTCTAGAGCTCTCCATCTTCAATCTATAAGAAAAGTAGGGACTTCTGCATCGGGCTAACTAAACACTATATCATACTATAGAATCCTAGGTTCATTATTTTTTACCCAGAAAAGGCTAAACCTAGGGCTCTGATACCACAAATTGTAGCACCCTCAATGCAAAAACCCTATTATGCTAGTGTCATGAATACTATTAATCATGCTTATACTACATGTTCATTTAATCATCATTTAGCCATTAATCTTGCCATATGGTTTCATATGCTTATATTCATGCTACAAGCCTATTCCTGTTTTCCATTTAATACCTATTATCATGTATACTAAACTGTCTGAATATTACTTTATGCACAAATATTCTGTCTTAGCTTTACTACTAGTGAGTTACAGTATTCCATATAGGTTTTATACATATCATACGATAACTGGTCATTATACAAAAACATAAGATAATTGTAATACAAAACATCCTACATCAAGGTTATCAGTCGATGGTTGGCCCTTCCTGATGCAGAGAACGTCCCTCAACAAAAGTCTTGCTATTTGTACCTACACGGATAAATAACTCGTGCTAAGCTATAAAGCTTAGTGGGGAACATCTACAGATGAATGACCACTCACACAGGTCATCATAACATACATATACAATTTATATAATAAATAACATATACAACATATCATGTCATTGATAACAAATACTTTAAAGCATAACATATATTCTCATGTTCCTAATCCTTGTACCTAGAAGAGTAACAAATATGCTCATATTCATAATTCATATAGACAGCAATTTCCCAAGTAAACATATTCAAATAAAACATAATTCCTGTGGTAAACTAACATTATAATCCACAATATCAATCTTTAGTCAAATCACTTTAACTGTTTAATTTTGATCATTACTATGAATAACATTTAGCCTGCCTTAGCTTTATCGGTGGATAACGGGAACTATGGATACACATCGGTATCAAAGAAGGATATCCGAAGATATCAAATCTATAGACCCAAACGGGGCCATACTGTACTGTGGACCGGTCAAGCATACCCAAACGGGGTAGCCTATCAACCCAAACGGGGCTGATCATGATCCAAACAGGATCATATATACTATGGACCCAATCGGGCCAAACTATGGCAGCTGCAATTTCCCTATAGGCGCCTATCTATCCACATCTAAAACTCTATTGCAGGCAGAACTATATTCGTGTTCAATTCACATATTAATACTGTATTCATAGTATAATGTTGTGCACATATACATAGACTTATATAACTATGAATTCTCTGGTGCATAATCAGGTATATGTACATTTCACATGCCAAGTTATACATCTAGCTTATTCAAATCTGTATGACTGTATAATTTACATCATAACATATAGGCATGACATATAATCATCATATCATATACATAATCATAAATGTACATACCTGTGGGTACATTTGCATATAGTTGATTTATTCTTATGAGCATGTTTCCAACACATATATAAACCTTTGTCATCATTCAAGTCATATGCTATACAACATATCAACATGTTTCCATATGGGCATACACACATGCCAAGGTCATACTATTATAGTCCCTATTTTATAGCATAGGTATACATTCATAGGTAAATTTTCAATGTAAATGATGCAAATTTATATACACACAAGTATATGACTCGTATACTTGCATACAAGGTCTATTTTGTTCAGTCATATGTGCAACACATGGGGGTAGCCTAATATACTGATAAAGGGGGATAAAAAAACATAGTTATGGGTAAAAATCAAGCTGTCGTGCTCGTGGCAAGTGTCGCGCTCGCGTCAGTATGCTTGGCAATACGAGTTTTTCACCCTGATCCCAAAATCCTGCAAACTGCTTAATAATTTTATTTTGTACATCGTTTTTGACACACTAAACGGCCTTTTTAGAAAACGTTGTCTTCTACAAAGTTGTAGATATACATTTATGGTTTCTAGAACATCAAAAATATTTTCAATATCGTTTCTAGAACTCGAGATATGTTGAAATTACTAAAGACTGTTCATCATAGCAGGAACACAGAATTTCCGATTTTCAAGTGAAAATAGGCAATTTGTGGGCATTATTTGACTTTGTTTTCTTCATATAAATTGTAGGTTTTTAAGTCTATTTTAAGTAGGAATTTATCTCATGTCAATCTGAGCATTTTACAATCATTTATTAAGATTTTACCCAAGCTGTTCAATATTAGCATCAAAGATGCATATAATATTCCATCAATGTAGGGATTAATTTAGAGACCAACTTAGTGATATTTTTCAAATAAACTTTTATACATATATCTCATATGGAACTATCAAAATTACCAAAGCTTTAAATTAAGATCCCTAGCTCATTTTATAGCTTAATTACAGTCAATAATTTCAGCAAATCTTCATGTAACACATACTGTAACATATTCTAAATTCATATCTCATCCCTATTATTTTATCTATCACACACATGCACCTTGATGATACAATCAACAATCACATGCATGTAATGTGAGTACCATCGCATACCTTGGCCGACCCCTCTTCACCCTAGCATTCAATCCCTTACAATATCTTTCCCTTTATCCTTTCTATCTCCTCCTTCTTCAACTACAACACAAGTCATCCCCAATCCATCATTTCCAGCAACCAAGCCCATCCGAAATTCACATAAGGAAATGAAGAAGAAGAAGAAGAAGAAGAAGAAGAAGAAGAAGAAGAAGAAGAAGGGGATAAAGATATCCCAAAATTATACCATACCTTTATAATCTTTATCAATATCTTCTTGATTAATTAACATGCATAAAGTTTAGTTTTCCTTAAGATTTCTTTGAGACATTGGTTATTCAAGTTTAAGGAAATAAGAACTCTCCCTCTTCATCAAACTCAGCCGACCAACTCACCACCATCTGCATTTTCTCTTTCCAACCACTACCTTTCAACCTATATAATAATAAGGCAAATTCCCCAAGTGATCCTTTCAAGTTTTTGCATGTTACCAAGACTTCCCTCCAAATCTTGCATGTCACAAATCATTCCCACAAGCTAGTCTATTCATAATTCAACCCCACCAATTAACCTCTTATTTACATTAGCCTCTCCTCAATTCTTAAATTCTCATTGACCCCATAAATGTCATAATTACCAATTTACCCCAAATCAATAATTATACTCCAATTAAACCCTCAATTCAAATTATATCACACTAATCAATTTATTTTTATGCCATCAAAATAATAAAAACGTCATTTATCCCTTAACAAATTATTTATATGAATTTCTCATTAAATTCTTAATCTTAATCAATTAAAACTCCTCTCAAAACATGAATTTAATTAGGGTCATGTAAGGGGTCTCACACTCATGATGATGACCTAGATGTGAAAAGAAAACATATGAGAGTGTGTTGATATATATGTATGCATTAATAAATTCTTTAATTAATCCATTTACTCCCACTATTTTATTGCAAATTAATTGCCCTCACTATTTAATCCGAGAAAACCTGATGGTTTTTTCTAGTGGGCCAATATCCAATCCTTGATATGTAATTTGACCTTGACTGTGGTCAACAAGCCAAACTCCATACCCTTGAAAGGTAGGTATCTCTATACAAATTGTGTCTCTACATAACTATTGGATCATTAGATTATCAACTCTTGATGCATGCATATCATATATGCATTTCCTAATCTTGCCTCTAGAACTATTAGCCTTGACTGTGGTCAACAAGCTAATGGGGCTAGCTAAGATGACCTATTTAATTAGATTTGAACATATTCAATATAATGTGAGCTTGACTGTGGTCAACAACCCATACTATAAAGAACTCTGGTTCTCCTAAAATTAATGGAAGGCTTATAAACCTTAGTATTTGTTTGAGGGTTTTAGTTAATTAAGTCTCATCATATATGGTTGGCATACATTGGTATGCATCCTATATCTATCACATAAATATAAGCATACAAATATGGTATAGTTATGGACTTTACTACATTGATTTCCCCGAGCCAAAAGGGAAATCAAAAGGTCACACCTAGGTAGTATGCATGATTCAAACAAGTAAAAATAATTACATTATCTTCAATCTTGTTAGATCTTCATCCGACCCATCTTGCTCGTTGATAGTAGTCTCCATCTCTATCTCTAATTCTAATCTAAGTAATCTAATTACATATTATAATTTGAAAAAGAAATACAAACCAAAATCAAGTGGTTGGGACATGAAAGTCCTCATTGGGCCAAAACATGCATAATGCTCAATCACATTGGGCCTTGTCCATAACTATCAATCATGCCAATCATACACCCTTATATGCATTTCTAATGCATAAAGTAAAACATATAATAGATTACTAACTTTGTTTCAACTCTTGAAACAAACTTTTGTGAGTTATTTTAATAATGTGATCAAATTAGGAAACTTTTTCCATTTTGAAACTTTCATTTTAGGAAACCTTTTTGCATGTATGTATTATTGCCTTAATTATCAATCCAATTGATTATTAGTTAATTATAAATTGATTTATTTAATTAATTAATCATATTAAATAATTAAAAAATCAATTTTGGGCTTAAAACAAGGGTAGGCCGAAACCCACACAACAAAACCCTAAGTGTGTTCACACACAAACTAGTTTTGTGTCTATTGGACCATTTGGGCCTTTTGGAATGAGCCAAGCCCACTCCAGCCCCTAAAACCCATTAATAAACTTAATTATAGTTTATACTATTTAATTTAAATCAGCTCCTTGTGCCCACCAAGTCATTCACTAATTTAAACCAAAAGTTCGTAAACATAATTAAGCCCATTAAGTGGTTTTAATGAATTAAAATTAATCCAATTAATTTAAGGCCCATTTTAATTAATCCAATTAAGTAAAAATACTTTAATATATCAGATTTAGAAGATTAAAAATTATTCTAAACAAGAACACACCAAAAACACACGAAGAACACCAATTTATCGAACTTTTCGACTAAACTAGTTTTCATACAAAAATTGTTCGATTTTAATTTTGTTTGATCCTATGGCTTAATATCACATATTAAACACATAAATTATCAGCAAAATGATCTTAGAGTGGATCTATAAAAAATTAATTTAGAACAGCCCCTAAAATTAAAAGCCATTCACGCCAAAACCATGATCCCTTTCTCAAAAGAATTGTTTTTGTTTTCGTTTTATTTATTTGATCACACATATATCCAGAAACCAATATTTCTCATTCATGAATAATCAAATCTGATATTTTAAAGTTCATGAAATAAATAACTCAAAAATAAAACTTATTCCGCAAAAAAATATAGAATTGTATATTTATGGCAAAACCTGGCTCTGATACCATGTTGGGATTTATCGGTTACATGCATCTCATACATAAGCAGAATTTAAAATTTTTAACCAATAAATCTGATATTGCCATGAATTTAAAATATACATATTAATGAGAATAATAAAAATCACCTTTGATTTTTGTTGAATAGTTGATTTTACTTCTCACCAGGTTGTTGTAAACTACAATGTCCAAAATCGAACGCCTCCAATGAGTAATCCACACTAGAGAAGGATTGAAAGAACCAACAATTGGGAGGAACAAGGGCTGGAAAAAATCCCTAGATCCTATCTAGGGATGGTGGCGGCTAGGGTTGAGAGAAAAGAGAGAGAGTGTTTTCTTAATTTTTCACACTTAACCCTAATTCTACATCTTTTGGATTTTTATAGTTAGGTTAAAAAATCCAACTTCATAATGGGATTGGGCTCTTTAAAATTTCTGGAGAATTATTAATTGGGCTTTTGGAATTATTTATAATTATTTGGGCTCAATTAAATCCAATTTAACCCCTTTCACAAAAGACTATGTACAAAACCCACAAACTAGGCCTATTGTACATATACTTTGATTTAATTACCCAAATGAATTCCAAATCCAACCATATTAAATATGTAGAATCCACAACACTTATTCAACATATTTAATTTATTTTGGTCCAAGAAGTAGGCCTCTAAGGCCTTCTGTTTTATTAATTTATCCATTGTTCCCAAAATGCCCTTTATGGATCCCTATCCATCTTGGCATATTACTTTGGCCAGATATTCTCTAAACAAGGCAATTATAGAATCATGCGAGATAACTTCCCTTAATAAATCTGGGATGCTGAATCCTTTGTCAATCATTCAACTATCTTCAAGTAGGTCATGATATACCCAACCTCTTAACTATGTTCAACCCCAGTTGGAAGTAATCAGTTATGGAGTCAAAGTATACCACTTGCTACTTAAGATAACTTTAGTGATCTCAAGTCTAAGGATACTTACACAACCGCTATGAAGAGATTGATGGATTATGACATGATATGTTCATGGTAATCGTGCAGCGGAAAAATGATAAAAACAATCATACATGCCTAACAAGTCCATGACAAGAATCGAAAACATGCAATTTTAGCGTTTTAAAACTTACAACTTTTGATGCCTTTTAATACTTGAATTTGGTGATGACCGGCAACTAAGATGACTTTGTCCACCTTAGATCTTGATCATCAATGCCAAGGAACAGCCTTTTACGCCACTCCCTCTATTCTCACACACACACTTGCAAAGATGGCTTAAAATAGAGATTGCTAGCTCTCTTTTAAAGTATTGTGTAATGGCAATTGTTTGAAGCTATAAGACTTGATCTTGTACTTCTTTTAGGTGCTATTAATGCCCAAGAACATAAAAAAGCAAGAAAGAAACCTTCTCCTTGTGTATTTCGGCCAAGATAAAATTCTGTGAGGGAGAGAAGGTTTTCACGCAAAAACCAAAGAAAAACTAGGGTTTCTTCTTTTCTCTCTCATTCAATATATATCATTTTATTTTTAAGTGATAAATCTAAAATCAACTACTTAGAGATAATTAATTTCAGCCTTTATCACTTCTTTAAAATAAGAGATATATATTGATTCAAAATTTTTTGATTTAATCCAAGATAAATACATAAGACATTTAATCAAATAATATCACTTAATAAAGAAATTCACATGTGCCGAAATTCCTTCAATATTTATCTTGGAATTTTGGCTAAGACATCCCTTAATTAAGTATTTTAATTTGATTTAAATATCATTAGGATTTAATAATCAATTAACTTAATTAAAACAAAATAATTAATTAATTGAAATTAAACCTAGTGGGCTGAATTTTTCTCTCTCATGGACTAAGGTCCAATAGCAATTTTAAAACCCATTACATACATTAATTTAACTTTAATTAAAAGCCCAAATTAATGCCCAATACTTTATTCAAATATTTTAAGCCCAATGCTTTGTGTGCGATCCTATTGGTCTATTTAATGTTGGCAATGAATTAATAAATTTATTCAGAGGCTATATATATTCTCTAGCAAGATATTATAGCATTCCAAATTAAATGAAAATAAATATGGCATTTAGTGACCTAATGCAATTTTACATAGTCCCTTACCTATAAATATCAGAATTAATATAAGGCATGGAACTAGTCATCCTTATATATATTAATTCCTTTCTTGATATTCTAGTGACACTGAACTCTCAAATAAATAATGATTACTCATTATTTCATCTCGGTATGGCCATACACTTCTCAGTTCACTGATCAAGTGGCCGATGATATTTTCTCTCTTATAGAGAGGGGTAATCCCTTCACTTCTCTCATGCTCTCTAACATGAATCAATGTATACCCAAGCATACCCGTACTTGTCACTCTGTTACGAGCACGTTAGGTGTATGTCAAAGCACACAGTAATTCATAAAGAGTTTTATGGAGATTTTAGGTCTAAGAACTCCGATACAAAACTTGCATATGAGAAACACTTATGACTTGTACCATGTAGTGTTCTCATGAGTGGATCGAATCCAGATACCATGTTCTAAACATGTATCTATGATCTCTGATTGACACTCTTGTCCTTATGATCTGTAAGACAGAACTCAACTTATCAGAGAGAGCATACTAGTCTTAATTCATTTGTTATTCCCATAACAATGACTGACTAGGGATATTTAGAATGAAGTCTCATTTGTTTCAAGGTCTTACAACCATGTGCCTCACACATGATAACTTAAACTGAAACAACATTATTAGATAGTTCTATCAATTGATATGCACAGGAATACAATAGATAAAACAAATGCCTCATTTTATTAATTAAAGTGTTTTATTACAATGTATTGGGGCTAGGGCTTACACTAACAGAGATTCCTCACTGGCATATATTTAATATCCATGTGAGGATTCTCTTTGTACGTCTCTAATGAACTTGTTCTTCTAACAAGCATCCACATGTTAGCTTTGATTATCTTCCATAATCACAGTTGTGAGAACCACTGCTTGAACCATTCAAGAAGCATAACATGTACTAGTTTGTCCGAATTAACAATGTCCTATCTTGTTAATTCTATGACTAGGGATATTTAGATATTAACACATTTGCATGCAATAGATATCTCATATCATGAACACTTTTATAATTGCCTTTGTACTATGTTTACAATATCAAGGACTTCATTTATTAATTTAAGATTTACACACTCATGTATTTAAACATAGCATTAATACATGAATGATGGCTTTTATTAGGAATATGAATTCATACATATGAAATACATCCCTATTACATGGGCTTTAGGGTGTACTCTCTAACAAGTGTTTCCCACCATCACTAATGATAGCTCTTGGGGCTTCATAATAGGTGAATATGTTCCTCCTTAAGAATTCTAGGACAACTTTTGCATCACACGTCCTTGTGGCTATAGCTTTGACCCACTTACTCACATAGTCCATTGCCACCAAGATATACTCAAACCCATAAGAGACCAAAAATGGCCCCATCAAATCTATCCCTCATAAATCAAACAACTTTACCTCAAGCACATTGGTTAAGGGCAACTCGTCTCTCCTAGATATATTTCCCACCCTTTGACATCGATCATAAGATTGAATAAACAATTTTACATCATTGAATATAGTGGGCCAATAAAATCTAGAGCAAAGAATTTTTGATACCATTCTATTAGGTCCTTGATGCCCATCGACTTCTCCACTATGACAGGCTTTGATAATCTCTCCTTGCTCTTTATTTAGGATGCACTTTCTCAGTACTTGGTCAGCACAAAAGCAAAAAAGATAAGGATCATCCCATATGTAGTGCTTTACATCAGCCTTCAGCTTCTTCCTTTGTTGCCATGTGAAGTCTCTCGACATAAAACCTCCTGCGAGAAAATTAGCGACATTAGCAAACTAAGGTTCTGAAACTTCACAAACAAACAAGGCACAAATACGCTCATCCGAAAATAAATCTAGAATCTCCCCTTTTTCAATATGGTTATGCTCCAATCTCGATAAATGATCCGGCACATGGTTCTTTGCTCCCTTCTTATCTTTGATCTCCAAGTTGAATTCTTGCAAAAGTAGCACCCATCTTATCAATCTTGGCTTGGACTCTTTCTTGGCAAAGAGGTGTCTTAGCACCGCATGGTTAGACCACACCATAATTTTTGCACCCAGCAAATACGATCTAAACTTCTCAAAAGGAAACACAATGGCAAAAAGTTCTTTCTCGGTTGTGGTATAGTTAGCTTGAGCTCCTGTCAACGTATGGCTCGTATAATAAATTGTACAAAATATCTTCTCACGCCTTTGTCCAAGTACTACTCCTACTGAATCGAGCAATTTGAGTACCTTTTTCTTCAAAACTTCCTGCATAGCCGGATTGAGCCTTCTTTAGGGTTGAACTACTAGTTTGCATTCTTCCTCCATAGATATTCAGTGAGTGCAGTAGCTTGGGTTGATACCCTTTAAATCCATCCTCTTCCATTCCATCGCTTCTTTGTGATTCTTTAGCACCTCAAACAACTTCTCCTCTTCAAAACCTGACAACAAAGAAGAGATAATTACTGGCTTTGCTTCATGCTCTAAAAAGACGTACTTTAAATGAGGAGGAAGGGGCTTAAGTTTAGATTTAGAATCCCCCTTTTCTAAAGTGGTCCCCTATTGCTTTGGTTCCTCATTTTTATAGTCTTTCTCTAGAACTGCTATCAATTCTTGCTCTAATCCATCTAACTCTTCATTTTCCAACGAATGCATCAAGCTCAAATTCAATAGATCATCTAACAACACTTTTTCTTGAGTCTCTTCTACACATTCATCCACCTTATCCATGAAATAGATTGATTCTTCTAAATCACTTGATGGATACTTTTACACTTTGTTCATATCCACCATAAATTCTTCATTTTTGAAACGTAAGGTGACCTTTTAACCATGAACATCTATCAATGCTTTCGCCGTATTTATAAATGGTCTCCCTATAATGAGTGGCAACTTCATATCTTTTTCCATCTCCATGACTACAAAATCCACAGGAAAAATGAATTTTCCCACCTTCACCAACAGGTCCTCAATCACTCCTCTTGGCTTTCTCATTGATCTATTCACAAGTTGAAGTCTCATTCCCGTTTCTTTGAGATCGCCTAGATTGAGTTTCGTGCACATTGAATATGGCATCAAGTTAATGCTGGCCCTTAAGTCACACAAGGCATTCCCAATAAAAGTTTAACCAATTTTACAGGGTAAAGTAAAGCTACCTGGATCTTCCAGCTTTTTCAGGATCTTGTTCATGATAATTGCACTACAATTTTTTGTTAATTGTACGGTTCCATACCCTTCTAATTTCTTCCTATTAGAACAAAGTTCTTTCATAAATTTAGCATAATTGGGCACGTGAGCTAAGGCTTCAGCAAAAGGTAAATTGATATGCAATTTCTTGAACATTTCTAGAAACCTAGCTAATTGATCATTTTCTTTTCTTTTCTAGCTATGGTAGGAAATGGTAACCTATTTATGTCAAGATCCTCTATAGTTAGGTTCACTATACTATTTCCCTTGTCAATCATTGGAGCATCTACATCTACATCTAATTTAGGATTAGAATCACTTATCTTCCGTGTCAACTCCTTCACATGAGATGATGAAGTTGGTAATTTACCTTTCTCTTCTTCTTGTACTCCCTCCTTGCCACTTCTAATTGTAATAGCTTTGGCTTCCACCTTAGGATTATGGTCCACATTTGAAGAAAAAGTTCTAACTGGCCTTGTAGACAAAGAATTTGCCAATTTTCTAATTTGAATCCTCATGGAAGCATCTTGATTCCGGTTCCATTGCTCTTGAGATTTCCATCTCGTTTCTTGGCCCGTCATGAATTGTTGTTAGCTATTCATGAAACTAGCAAACATGTCTTCTAAATTTGGCTTCTTCTATTGAATGGGAGGCCTTGGTTGGAATTCCAGTGGGTTAAAGCTTTGTCCTTTATGGTGGTTTGGTGGATAAGGGGCTTGGTAGTAAGCATGAGCTTGATGTTGGTATGATTGGCTTTGATTATGGTGGACATTTTGGTTGAATGGGGCTCTTGCTTATGGTTGAGAAGATGAAGCATGCTGATTTCCATCCCTCTAAGAGAAATTCAGATAATTCCTCCATCCCGAATTATATGTATTGCTATAGGGATAATTTCTTATATAATCTCCTAGTGCATTTACATCTCATATGACTCCAACTTCTTGAATACCTTGCCCACTTTCCATTGGTCCACTACCTTGAGCAATCGTAGCTACATTTTGTACCTTCAAACCGCTTAACTCTTTCTTTACTAACTCTAATTTTGCCTTCAATAATGCCACTTCATCTACATTGTGTACCCCTTGCCTCCTTGGAACTGATCTTGGTAGCATTTGCAGTCACTCCCTCGCTTTTCCAATCAAAGTGAAAGGAAATAGCTTCAGTCTTACTGCATCCGTAGGAACACCCAAAATCTGAACAGTGTCACTAACCTTCAGAAATATATCGATATGCTGAGTGGGATCCTCTACTTTCGAACCAAAAAATTGAATCCTCTGTACCATAGTGATGGTGGCTGGTTTGAGCTTAAATTGTATCCCTCTTGGTAACACAATTATTCGATGATCTTCATTCAACCTTGGCACAGCGTAGTCCCTTATAGTCCTTTACCTAGGCACTTCTTCTCTTCGTACCCTTGGCATTTCTTCATATGCCCTCGGCACTTGTTCATTCTCGGGAGGGAACTCATCAAGAGGAGGATCGTTCTCCATATTGTTATCTCTATTGGCTCTCCTTCTTTGATGTAGGGTCCTCTCGATTTCAGGATCAAAAGGTGCTAATTGCTCATGTCTAGGTAAGTTCTAAACACCCTATTCATTAAATCCATAAAAGTTGTTAGAGCATTGGTTAATCTAAAAGACATAACCAAAAATTCATAATGGTCATATCAGGTTCTAAAAGTAGTTTTTGGGATGTCTTCTTCCTCCACTTTAAGTTGATAATATCCTAGTCGCAACTCAATCTTAGAAAAAACCTTGAGATCTTTTAATTGATTAAATAAATCTTCAATCTGAGGTAGGCGATATCTATTCTTCACTATTACCTTGTTGAGTTATCTGTAATCAATACACATCCTTAAGGTGTTATCTTTCTTTTTGACAAACAACACTAGTGCACCCCAAAATGGCACACTAGGCCTAATAAAACCCTTGTCTAATAGCTCTTATAGTTGAACTTTCAACTCCTTTAGTTCTGATGGTGCTATTCTATATGACATCCTAGAGATAGGAGTGGTTCCTAGTAAAGTTTCTATAGATAACTCCACATCTCTTTCAAGTGGAAGACCAAGTAGCTCCTCTGGAAACACATCAGGAAATTCATTTACCATAAGTATATCATGAAGGTTTACTTTTTCTTTCTTAGAATCAAACACTAAGGCTAAGATTGCACCCCTTCCTAAGGAAACATCTAGCTTGCATAGCCGATATGACGTTTGTTAAAAGTTATGATCTAATATCCTAGACTATTATTTCCTTTCCCTCTGTATCTTTTAGCTTTACCTTCTTCTCTTACAATTCACTATTACCTGACATTTAGTTAACCAATCCATGCCTAGTATCACATCAAATTCACAGAATGGTAACTCTATTAAGTTAGTTGGAAATTATCTCCCTTGAATCACAATAAAGCAATTCCTACGCATTTTATTCACACAAACACTATGGCTCAAGGGGCTAGTCATGCATATATTAAAATCTAACAAATCCACATTTGTAAGATTTTTACCCAGGTCCCCAACACAATTATAAGAATGAGTAGGATTCGAATCAATAAGCACAAGAACATTAATGTTAAAAAGTGAGAAAATACCTGATATGACTTTTGAAGCATCCATATCTTCACAAGATGTGATTGTATATGCTCAGGCAGGAGATGTAGAAGTGACGGGTCGATTAACAATCTTAGAGGAATTTTTAGACTAGGCTCTACATTGGCTTGCTCTACCTCGACCTCTTTCATGCCCTTTACCTGTTAAGGGTGCATTAGAAGCTTCCTTACTACTTTACTGTGTAGACCCCTACTCTTGTTTTAATGGATAGTTGGCCATGAAATGATCAATGCTACCACATCTAAAACAAGCACCTATTAACATCCTACAAGTACCCTAATGCCTCCAAGAATAATAGGTAAAATCTGGCAGCTGTCCACTACCCTATCCTGCTGATGTCTCCTTACCTGATTTAGATGATGGAAATGTTCCCTATCGTTTACCCCAAGTAGCAGAATTATTTAAAGATCTAGCTGATTGATCTCCCTATGCAACCCAAGGCCTCTTTCCTATAGATGCACAACCTCTAGTAAAACGTCTTTTCCACTCTCTCCATCTTGGCTACTTCGTTCTTTTCTATTTGGATGGCTGCTTATACAAGTTAATAGTAGTCCACTGACTGTAATGAAGTAGGTCCAATCAAGTGCTCCCTAATACAATCATTTAAGCCATCCTTAAATTACCAACACTTGAAGGCTCCAATTAGCATAGATTTTGGTATATATTTGCCTAGATGGCTGAACTCCTCATATTCAACTACAATCATGCTTCTCTGCTTCAAGTTTAGAAATTATCTCAGTTTTCCTCTTTATAGGCTTTGGTAACATATCTCCTCTTAAACCCCTCTGCAAAGAATTCCCAAGTGAGAGGATTAGGTAATTAGGGCTACTTTAACACTAGTTTCTACCAGTAGTATGCCAGTCCTTAAAGTAAGGACACAACACATGCCGCTTTCTGATTGGTTAGACATTAGATCTCATCAAATACACGTCCAATTTTTCTAGCCAAAACTCTACCTTTTCTAATTCCTTTAATGTACTACTAAGGAACTCCTCTGCTCTATGTTTCCTAATTTCTGCAATAGGGGCTTTAGGAGTCATCATGCTCTATAGAATTTGGGCCATATCTTGAGATAGTTTCAATAATGCTACCCCAGGGATAGTGGTCGTAGGTACATCACCCCGAGTAGAGGTTGAAGATTCTAGATTGGAAGGGTTTGATCTCACTAATAAATTGCTTTTAGTAGTTCCTCTACTGCTTCCTTAGACCCCTATATAATCAACTATATATAAGAAAATAAGGGCATCTGCATTAGGCCAACACCTTGAACATTCTACATATGTATGTTCTTAAACCCCTAATAGCCAAAACCGCCTAAACCTAGTGCTCTAAGATGAAAAATTAATGACTACTTTACAACTTTCCTAATCATTACATTCATACACACCACCTTATATGCAATCACTTATAATATAGCCCATTTGCATAATTATAACATTAATTAGCATACTATTTAACTAAATTATCAACCTGGATAAGATTATATAAAAATAACTACTTGTTATATTATGTTTTACAACTGTTTTACTCTTTACATACAACTTTACTTAGTACAAAATGAAAATTTACAAAGGGAAAATCGACACGTCCTAGTGTTGGCCTTGTTGCTACAGATCTTGTCCCTGGTAGAGGGTCTAAATTTGAGTACCGACAAGAATAAAACCCATGCTAAGCTATACAACTTAATAGGGAATAGTCAATATGTGAACAACCACTCACATTGGTTATTCCTAAGCACACAAACATGTAACAACACAAAGATACATATATTTTTGTTGGAGAACTTTCTCACCAATAACAAGGGAAAATATGTTACTATATTACTTATAATGCAAGTGTAACCATGTGTAACACATCACTCCATTTGGCCTTTTAAATCTCAAGATATTCACTAAACAATGGGGGCTACTCCCAATAGTAGGGCAATAGACATAGTTAGGGTTCAAGATAAATTTTTACTATTATAGGGGAAGAACCATACATTGATCTTTTCTTATGAAATTCAGGTTTATGAGTCTAGTTTCTATCCAAATTAAATTACTTAATTTGGATCTCTCAAACTCTAGTTATAGGCAAAACAGTCTGGATAGGTTCAGTGAACCTAAGGATAGATTTTTCCATTTAGAGGATATGTTTCTTATGTTAATTCTTATGCCCAACCAACCATTATATTCATGTATCCTTTTCCTTACAACTCTTAAATTAACATTTCTAATCACTATATATAAACGTAAACACCCACAAAGATGCTATAAGTTTTAATACCTTTTTAGTAGGTTATATCTTCTTTAGGCTCCTCCTCCTTTCTTTTCTTTACCTTTGTTGGTTTGCCTTAATACATAGAATACATTCACATGTTGTTATAATATAAATGACTCATATACTCTTTCTAACTAATTATCAAATTGCAAGAATTAAAGAAGAAGAGCAGAAAGAGTTATTACCCTAAAATGGTAACCTCTAAATTCTCTCTCCTCTCAATATCCAAGTTGAGCTTTATAGGAATTATTTAGAGGTTAAATGGGAAAAGATGGTTGCCTTAGGTAAAGTTTCTCAAGTTTCTTTATTTCTCAAGAATAATCTAAAGAGACAGGTATCTTGTTCCATTGGGCTTCATATTGACTTTACAAAAGTTACACTTAACTCCCTTCTTTTCCCCAAATTCATGTTTCTTCCCATAAAACTCTCTCTTTCCCTTTTCAATTGGGTCCCTTGATTAGCATCTTTCCCATAAGTAATCACATGCATGGCTTAATCTAAAAGGACCATTTTACCCTCCTCTTTTAAGGCAATTACCTCTATGCCCTAACTCATAGTTTAATAACTATACACACACACAATGATCAATGTATGGTGGCTCCCAAGCACACATGTATATTCTCCCAAGGCCTAAATAGAGGCCTCACATGGTGGCTCAACTGTCTCATAAGTGAGGGAAAATTGCAACCTTTGCCACTTATACCAGTAAATAGCTAGGGGAAACCAAGACATAGAACCAATTGATATTGTGGTTATCATCAACATATGGGTCATAAAACAAACTATTGTCCCCCTCTAAAAGATCGCATCCAAGACCTAATTGATGCCCAGCAAATAATAGATCCAGAATGGGAAAGTAAAAAGAAAAGGGCTTGAGATGTTGAGGACTTTTAAAGATAAAATAAAAGCTAATCTTTTCTTACATTTGATGCAATAAATGTCTTTGAATAGTGCATATATTTTTTAGTTGTGTTAATAATACATGCCTCTTATGTTATCAATGTCTTATTTATTTGCATCATGCATAGCAATAATCATGGCATTTCTAAGATATTAATTCAATGAACATAAGTCTCTATTTAATCTCGAGAAAAAAAAATAATATCATGGTTGCATCCATTAAGACTCCTAAGGTGAGATTTAAAAGAAGAAAAAAAGAAAGGAAAAAGAGGATAAAAATACAAAAGAAAAGACAAGAGGGTCTTTGTATAGGCCTAATGTGGTACTAAAAGTCTACAAGGACATGCTGCTCTAGCGAGATTGTCTAATTTTTGAAAGATATAGACACCAATCAAAATATAAGACTAATGCACACTAAATAAGGCATGGTCCAGAAGATTAATTTAACTTCCAATAATGAGGGAAATGATTATGCTAAGTTCGTCCTTCATATATCGAAGACAAGTTCTCTAGCATGTATGGGAAAAAAGATGTTAAAGTTTTTTTGCAATCCCAATAGAACTTCCCTTTCACAAGATCGAGGATACTTCCTAAAGTTGTTATAAACCCATTATGTCTGTTGAAGCAATCACAAAATAGGTTTATAGGATTGGACTTTCCAGATGAGGAAATGGGAGAGTTTACATTGTCTCTTTTAAGTCTTACATTTTACCAACAATTGATCCCATACACAGTGCTAGATGGCCAAAAGATTAGAAACTCCTACGGTAGCATTTGCGAGTATGTGGATGACACAGTAAAGATTAATGTACTTTATAGTGCCAAGCTATTATGCCAACAAACTGAAGAAGTTTTCAAGGTAAAGACTCATAAATAAATAATAAATAAATAAATAAATAAGGAAGAAGAAAAAAAGAAAAAATAAGAATTAAAAAAATAAAGAAAAAAAGCCCCGCGAGCCAAAAATCGAAAAGCTGGCCTTGCTAAAATTAGGCATCCCACTAGGGTAAAAATTGAAACAAGGAGCCCTAGGCAAAATTTAGGGGTTGAGAGAAAATGTTCAATTAAGAAAACATGAGAGGACTGATTAATAACAGGAGTCGGATGTATGTGAGATGTCATACCTTTAGATTGAATGAAACTTGTGGCATTGTATTATATGTCTAGTTATTATTATTGTTTTTTATATGATGCATATAAAAGAGAATAAATCAATAAGTTAAGCATAAGAATATGATTAATCGGTCAAGAGCAACATATGACACGTATAAAAACATATGTTAAGAAAAAAGGCTTTTAGAGATGAAAATCATAATTAGCTCTCTGAGTAAAAGTTAGGCCAAGGGATAGGGTGAGAACCTAGAAATAGACAATCTATCCGATAAAAAACTGAATCAACAAAAAAGGCTGTTGGAATAGGTTGGGTCCATTCCAAACAAAAGTTAGGCATGGGGTTATGTGAAAATCCATTACTAGATGCATTTTCCTCTAAGAAAAGCTAGTGTGACAACCCACAAAGGGTGCACTACCTTTGAATAATGACTACGGGTATATGGAGAGATAAGGGGTTGTTAGTTGAGAAAATATCCAAAAGGCTCCCTCTCAAAAAAATAGCTCACGATTCAGTGCAAGACCCCGAGGGGCAAATGGCTACAAACTCTTCAAGTAGGGGACACGACTCTCCCCATATAAAGTAAAAGTCATAAAACCATGGTCCATATAGCTAAACACATAATGGATCAATCTCTTTAAGAAGTTTCAAGGCATAGAACAAAAGCCAAGCCAACACTTTTCCAAGCCTTTCTAGAAGATATTAAATAAACCTTCGAAGAGGTGTCTGCAAAAGAATAGTAACCAAGCCATGCCCTCTGTGAACCCCTAAACTATCTTGAATGTGGTCTATATACCTTTTGCATGCATTCACCTAATATTCAACCCACATGCATCATGTATAATAGTTTTTCATATGTCCACCCCACATATCATGTATATAGCCACATGTATATAATTCATACACACATAATCTTTTGTGTATATATGTTGTTGCATATAACCTTGCAATAAAAATCCAAACGGACTCTATAAGTAAAGGTAGGTCAAGGGACGACTCCAGATCAAGATTATCAAGCAACAAAGAGAGATCATTAAATCGAGACAAAATCAATAGAGATCAAAGGAAGACCCTGTAAAGAGTAAGGATGCCCGTACACACCCCAACTGGGGGCAATCAAATAAGTTCCTTTACCCTAAAAATCTACATTCAAAAGAAACAAAAAACTAAAAACAAAAAAAAAATGAAAGAAAAAAAAGAGAGAAAAATAAAAAAAGAAAAAAAAGAGAAAACAACAACTAAGAAACAAACTCAAACACTAAAATGCCCTCAAAGCACTCGAACTAATAACAAAAATGAAACTAGTTTTGCCGACATTTAAAGTCTCTTCATGAGCACAAAGTTCTCATCATGGGGTAATCAAAGTCTCTTCGTGAGTGCAAAGTCCTCTTCATGAGGTAGTCAAAGTCTCTTCGTGAGCACAAAGTCCTTTTCGTGAGGTAACTAAAGTCTTTTCCTGAGCATAAAGTCCTCTTTGTGAAGCATCCAAATTCTCCTCAAAATATTAAGCCCAACATTTAAAACCCGTCCATGAGTGTCAAGCTCCCTAATAAGGCATGTTAAAAACTCAAAAACCACACCAACAATCCAAAGATCAAAAATCATAAGCTGCAAATTAAGGTTTAAAAAAATAGGGGAAGAAAGCTTGAAAATTCAGAAAGTCCTCTTAAAAAGCTCAAGATCCAAAATCAATCAAAGTCTCTTCAGACCATAAAAAATCAATCAAAGTCTCTTCGTAAGCATAAAATCAACTTAAAGTCTCTTCGGAGCACAAAAATAAATCAAAGTATCTTCAGAGCATAAAGTCCTCTTAAAAAGCTCAAGATCCAAAATCAATCAAAGCCACCTGTCTCAACAATCAAATCAACTAGAGATTCATTGCCTCAAGTATGCACCTTTTCCTTTTACTCATAATTTTGACTCACTTAGCCACTAGTATAATAAATTCCCCAAAATTTGTGGCAATTATAGACACCAAGTTCTGAGGCTGCCCATATCGAAGTTACCCAATGATGAAAAATATTCATATTTTAAATGGAAAGCATAAACTCTAAGTTTCATCCATGATTTTCACACTTTTCCAAAATGTTTTTGTGATTTTTTTTCAACTTTGCATTTTTAAGGAGTGAAAAAAGTTTGAAAAATCTTGCATATTTGGCCTTTTTTGTGACAAATAGCCATCTATCATAGAGGGATGACTTTTTATAATCATTTCCTACCTAGTCGACTCTTAGTAAATGACCTATATTAGCAGTCTATGGTTATTCTAAGTGTTGACTATTTATCACTCACAGATGCCCGTCTATGGGGGCTTTTCCATTAGATTTGCATCTTGCCAATAGCCTTTAAACCTAAACATAAATACAATTTTAAGAATGGGATTTAAATTAGATATTAGGGATTCTGAATGTAGATTTCAAAGAGAATTCCAATTTTGAAAGTTTTCAAACTCTTGCCCATATTTAAACTAAAAACCCTAGATTGGCAAGGGAGAGGCCAATCATTATTCGGCATTCCCAGGAAAGCAACCACCTTCTTGAAGGAGAAAAACCAAATTTTCTACCCTTGAGAATATAGGTTTTTCATACATATTTTCTCAACACATTTAACATTTAAAATGTTAAAATCAAAAAAAATAACTCAAAGCACAACCTTCCAAAGTCAAGCAAATCAATTTGCCTGAGGGTAATATTCTGGGTTTCCCTTTGTTATTTCCATGGCATGAAGATATGTAGGTTTAATCTTAATTAAATATTGATCAACATGTCAAATGCCATAATAACATGATTTCCTACTATTTACTTCATTTATTTATGCCTCTATAACTTTTTTGATGCTGAGACTATTATGAATGTGATTAAAAACATATAGAAAGGCATCTATTAGGATCTTTCCACCATTATTGCATGTTCACTATTCTTAGTTAAAATTATATATTTATGTTAAATCTATTATTTTAGCATGATTGGATGCATTATTAGCTCTTAGGACTAGTTTTGGTATATTTTAGGAGATAGAGTATGCATTCTTAGGACAAAAATTTGAATTTATTGAAGGCCAAGGAAGTTAGTGACCTGATGACTGGGGAGGCAGTGACCGAAGCCCCTATAAACGGTGGCCGTAACTATAACAGTCCTAAGGTAGCAAAATTCCTAAAATATGCATGCTTAGGATAAAAATGTTAATTTATTATTCTTCCTATGTTTTGTTCCTTCTTATCTGTTCTTCGTGTGATAAATAGGAAAAAAGACCCGTAGTGACCAATGGGACAATATGGGACTTTCTTTTTGTCCCATCTCTCCCTTCTGTGGTGACCTTTTATCCCTTATTTGTCCGTTTGTGGCCTTAGTTCTAGCCTTTTACTGATGTTTTAATGTTTATTTTTCATATTTGGCTTATTTACATGATTATTTATATTTTTAGACATCGTTATTCAATTCTATTTGCATATTTGCATGTTCTATCTAAAAATCTATTGTTCCAGAATACATGTGTGCTTTAATTTGTTTTTGAATGTTTATTTCTACTTGTTGTATACTAACTAGTTATTTTCTTTATATTTTTGAGCAATTAATTTATTTGCAATGGACTTGATTGAGAGTTTAGAGGTTAGAGGGCATTAAAGCAAGTTCTATGAATGGATTTAATTTTTGCACTTTTATTTATTTCTTCATTATTTATTTATTGCTCTGTTTGTATTTCAGTTTAGGGTTATAATAGCTTAATAATAAAATTGTTTTTTTGCTTGCTAACATAAAAAGCAACTTAAATCATTTTTTACTAATCAATTAGGCTTTCCTTAATAAAAATGGATCAATGTCTAAGTTTTCATTCCAAAAATCTCACAAAAAAATGAAGAGTTTATGCTTTACTAAATTGGGATCACTCATCCCTCATTCTCTAAAATCCATATGGACTCTTCGCCTTTTTGTAAATTATGCATGAGGGAACCAATATTCCCACCATCAATAAATGTCCAGATTTATATAAGACATTTTACTTTCTTGTTGGATGCTTTGCTTTAGTAATTAATTAATTTCTTCTTTTTATTTATTTTTGGCTAACCATGTATCGTATTGAACCTTAACCAGAAACTTGGCCTCAATCTGCTTCTTAACTTCTTCCTTTACCTTTTTTGCCCATTCAAGCCTGAGCATTTGAAACTTTTACTTGACTGGCTTACTATATGGGTATGTCACAATGGAATGCTCTGCAACCTTCATGTCAATTATTGGCATGTATTTGTAGGTCCAAACAAAGACTCTTTCATATTTTATTAATATTCTCTCAAATTTTAACCTTTCCTCAGGAGTTACATAAAATGCAATCAAGATCTCCTTAGGGTTATTTTGGATTCCAAGATTAAATAAAGTAGTACTTGTTGAATTAATGTCAAATATGAATGATTTGTAATTATAATTATACATGATGCAATTAGATAAAGACATCTCACAAATATGAAAATTTATTTATTTTATTAACATGAGGAAACAAAGATATTATAGAGACTGGGCCTGAGTCAGCCTTTATCAAGGTTACCTAATAAGGTTAATGTTATTTTAGAAATAGCCAGAAAGCAGCAGTCCTCTCTCTTCTTTTACATTGGTTTTTTTTAGAAAATATTTTACTAAGTTTTGAGGGAAAATGGTCTTTTAAAAAGTGTATTTGAGCTACTTTCTCGAGTTTGTGTGAAATTCCCATAAGTAAAGGATCCTGGCAGACTCAGAAAATGAGTTATGAACCTAACTCACAGGTCAAGACCATGACTTACTTCCGAATCATAGCTTAAAGAGTAACTTGCATCCTTCCTTTAGCTCGCAAGCTAAATTTTGGGGGGCTTGACTTAAGTCCGTAACTCACCAGTGATTCACGAACTTAAGATTGTGACTCACCAACGAGTCACAGCCCTTCGTACGTGACTCACCCCTTTTTTACTTAAGTGATTTCAATTTATTTTAGTTTTCTTATAGGGGTCCACCAAGTATAGTCCGTGAGTCATGGTCCATAACTCGCAAAACAAGACCGTACTGGCCTTTTTTCCATCCAAAATTCTAGTTTTCCCCTACAAAATAGGGGATCATTTCAAAAATAAAAAATCTTCTATTCCTTTTAATGTTAATCCAAGACATTCATAGGATGGGATGTTTTTGAAATAAGAGAAGTAACAAACTTCAAAGAGAAAAAAATTAGGAAAGGTGAAGGAAAATAACTAGCTTTTTACTCTAGATTTGAAGAAGAACATAAGGAGTAGGAAGAATAGACTAAGAAAGCACTCTCACTAGGTTTGAAAAATAGCAACATTGAAGGTAATATAAGAACAAAATCTCTAGCTTTTGTGTAGAGCAAAAATTTTAATTTTTGCAAAAATCTATTTCTCATTTGCCTTGAAATTAGCTTGCTCTATTTCTTACTTTCCTTCTCTGCGTATTTTCATGGATTTGGTTTCTTTGTTTCTTTTGTGTAAATAATGTTTATTAGCACATGTATGTATGGTTTTGTGTGTTATGCATGAATATAAGGTTGGTTTGTGAATTGTGATGAGTTTTATGTTTTTTTAGTGCTATTTTCTCTTACTTGATGATTTTGTTTATATTTTATCATTTTGTGTTTTTAAACCTTATTTTAAGCATGTATGTTGTTTTTAGGAAGCTTGGCAGTGTTTTTATGGGTTTTGAGCTTTAGAATAGGTTTTGTAGCTTTGAGTTTCAGTCATTACGTCATTCCAGTAGTTATTGGATAGTCCTGGAGTGACTCACGGTGTTGAGTCATGAGTGGTCCATGACTCACTCTTGACTCATCGTGACTTATTCCTAGATGGCTAGTGACTCACGTGAGGGAATGTCACTAGTTGTACTCAAGGCCGTGGCTCGTTCTCCTTGGTTTATAACTTATTTTTTAACCTAAATGAGTCCGTATTCACTCTTTTGCCTATTTCTGCACTTCTTTTCCTTGTTTCTGTATGGTTAATATATGAATTTCTTTTGGTTTTATATGTATTAATACATTTATCCTTTACTTTAGGGTGTTATATTTATAATGGTTAATTTTATTAGTTTAATGGTTGTTTAATTAATCCATTATCTTTATTGTATTTTTGTATGTAAGTATTTAAGATTTATTCGAAGGAGCCGAGAAAGATAAAGAAATCCAGTTGGCCCCAGAGTGGTTAATTTATTTAAGTTACTTATATGTTGGCCTTTATTATTATGTGAGTTGTAATAATTAGTAAAAAAAGAGTGTTTTTTCTTTTGTACGAAAATTAAGGAAATTAATGTTAAATTTTTTATGTAATTAACAGGTTTTATTAATAAAATGGACCAATGTCCTGTTTTATCCCAAAACTCATGCAAGTGGATTTTTGTAAATATGCATGCAAGAATGATTAATATTCCCGAATTCAATGAATGACCCTATTTATGTCTTTTTATATATTTATTATTATGATTTCTTAGTGTATTAAAAATGTTTTACTTGAGTGATAAAATAAAATAGACTAAATAATCTTCCATTTACACATGTCGGGATGAATATCTTTAAATCACCGCAATTTATACATGATTTTCTCACTTTTTACGTGTTTGTATGCATTTATTTATTTTTTTATCTCGTAATGCAGAAGAGCAGGGTTCAAATAATTAGCCATAAATGATCATCTATATTGTTATCAACCAAGTATGCGAGTAGGGGTGAAATCTGAACTATTTCTAGTTTCAGTTTCACAAGGCATAAAATCACTTTCCTAATATTATATTGCTTGGCAACTCTATAATGCATGCCTTGTGATGCTCAACAGATATCTTGTAAGTTGATCGTTAGTAAATGGATAAGGATACCCTAAGACACTGTCTCATGCCTTTTGGAGGCTCGAGGGAATTGGGTGTTGGGTTGAATCCTTCCCCATTATGAAGTGATTGACTTTCACAAGTTATATAAACCTTGATTCGGTCTCAAGCCTTAAAAGTGGGCTTTCGAAAACAAATCAGATGCCTATAGGGTTTGGCGAGCATCACAGTGTCGACTCTATTGAGGATTATTTAAGATTTTACCTTGAAAGTTACTTGGTTGGTAATATAAATGGTAGCTTATGTTTTGGTTATGTTAGTCCTTTTCTAGGTTAAGTTGCATTAGAAACATGCTATAACCTTAGACTTAGGTTAGGTGTCCCCATTTGACCAATGGTGTAATCTTGAAATGTGACCCTATGTTCACTCAATGTAAGGGGAATGTTAGAGAGGACCGCCAGCCCAAGTCTTGTACCCTTTTGGTATATAAAATGGTGACCCAATCGGTTGTTATGCTCATGATGAGCTAGAACTGTTGGTAGGGCCATGTTTGGGTGGGCCTAAAGTTATGCTACCAACCAAAGCCTCATGTAGTGACATAGATACTTTCCTTAGGCAATATGTACCATAATATTTTGCTTGCTATTTGGATACCTATATACTTGGTCAAATTTTGATAAATTAGGGTAGGTGCTAATCAAACGTTGCCATGCCCCGGTGGGCCTATCCTTTTTTATTGAAATGACCTAAATATATAGAGATTAACAATGCATCTACTTGTGTTTTAAATAAAAAGAGGCCATGCTACCAATTTTTTGCCATGCAC
The DNA here is from genome assembly GCA_037975025.1 of Excoecaria agallocha. NCBI lineage: Eukaryota > Viridiplantae > Streptophyta > Magnoliopsida > Malpighiales > Euphorbiaceae > Excoecaria > Excoecaria agallocha. The sequence continues at coordinate 22,498,682 of CM075812.1, forward strand.
CATTCATGTCCATTGGCTTCCTAGTTAACCCATGATTTAATCTTGCCTAGGAAAGAGACTAAAAGACTGCCTGTGTAGGAGAAATAAGGTTGGAAGGTTTGTGTTGATTTATACATGTATTTTGAAAATAATATGTAACATACCCATGCATTACATGCATAATCATGCATCATACTAACAAATTTCTTTTTCAACCATTAAAAAGTCATCTAGGTGGTTTAAGAATTTGACCTATTATGAGAAGATGAGTGTTTCTTGGACAAGTTTAGATCCTCAATTTCTCCGGGAATTCACCTTAAGCAAAGCTATAATGGCCCTGATCGAGATATATTGGCAAGAAGTTCTTTTGGTTAAACCAAAAGACTAGAGCCTTATCCGAGGGTTATAGGTAGCTACAAGCACTTTAGAGTTAATAGGGTGGTTTAGAAGTTCAGATGGGCATCTGGTTAAGAGATCCTTATCAAGGTTGTTTGAGTTTATATCGGATACTGATTTGGGTTTAGTTGAGATCTTCAAGTTAGCTTCTGAGAATACATATATGACATATCCAACATAGATTGGGGCTTTTGACTGTCAAGAATTGGATAGAAGATTGGATGAGTTTGAGAGAAGAATAACGTCCATGATGTCTAACATGATGAGTTCCTTAGCATATCCTACTAGCCAGCAAACTTTGGCAACTGCTACTGCATATGGGGAACCTGTAACGGCTAGAGGCACTTCAACTAATGCCTCCATAGGACCTTCTATGATGGCTAAGAGGAATATGGTTAAGAACTTCACTTGTTGAACAGCGAAAGGATAAAGGTGTTGCTCCTGAGGAAGATTTCATCCCCAAAAAGGAGGAAGAATCGGCAGTAACACAAGCCCCAAAAGGAAGATTTCCTATAATAAAAGATCCAGTTCTTAAGAAAATGGAAGAAAGGATAGAAATAATGGCTTTGATCTTATTGACTAGAAAGGGGGTCAGTCTAGAGGATAGGGATTTGGAAAGTGAAGATGTTTTTCCTTAATAGTTCAAAATGCTTGATTTGCCTAAATTTGATGGCATTTCTGATCCATTTGCTCATATCAAGTAGTATACTTTGGTCATGAAGAGCACCACTCTTACTAAATTTGATGGCATTTCTGACCCGTTTGCTCATACAAGTAGTATACTTTGCTCATGAAGGGCACCACTCTTACTAAGAGGCAAAAGGTTGATTATTTCAGCCTTAGCCTTATAGGCCCCACCATCGACTGGTATCATGGTATGGATAGATGTACCAAAAAAGATTGGGATATGCTTACAGAAGAGTTTTTGAGGTAGTATGATTGTAGTAAGTGGATGGAAGTTACTCCGAAAGATCTTAAACTGTTGCACTAGAAATAGAATGAGTCATTTCATGAGTACTTAACAAGATTAGAAATAGAATAATAGAGATGAAAAGAAAGCCTGACACCACTAATCAAATTAGGATTTTTATTAGGAATGCTAGCCCTTACTTGATAGAAGGTTTGAAGATGAAAGGGTTGAAGGATTGAGAGTCCCTTAAGGACATTGTTATTGAAGTCGAGGCTGAATACCTGCCTAAGAAAGTGAGTTCCGCAGGTAGTGCTAGTTTTAACTCTGGACATCGAGGATATGAAGCTATAGCCGGTAAAGCTAATGGCACGAGTGCTATAAAAAAGACAACTAAGGTATCTAATGCTGAAAGCACCTAGAGACACTATTCAAACTTAGACAAATCTATATCATGGGTATTTGATAGACTGATAAAGGATGGGGAGCTACAACCATTATCAGCTAAACTTGCTAGAAGTTAGAGTCAGCCTAATCATCGAGCTAATCAATGTTTTGCATACCATTAGCACACTAGTTATTTGATGGATAATTACATGACCTTGAAAGATAGGATCTAGGATCTCATTAATAGCAAACAGATCACTGATCCAGAGAAATTGAAAAATAAGAAGGGAAGTTATCATGTGGTCCCACCACCTGTATTGATGATTGGCTCAGCTCTGCTGGAATGGCATGTGTTATGCGACTTGTATGGTAATGAGTACTTAGTTATTACTCACCCTGAATAGTTAGATGCAGAAGAGGAACATAAGATGGGAGTATGTGTAATTAAGTGCTGGGAGTCACCTAGTAAATATGAAGATTGTGTTGGCCCTCTTGATTTGTGGGATTTTGAGAACAAGGAAGAAGCATAAAAACTGAAGTTGATCACTCGAAGTGGCAAAATAGTACTAGAGGTGGAGAGACAATCAGATTCTCAGCTATTGCCCACAGAAAAGGAGTAGGAGGAGGATCAAATCCTCAAGCAGCTAAAGAAAACTCCTACTTATATCTCTTTATGGGATTTGGATAGGCAATCACGTCTCTACAAGAAGAAAGTAGTTGAGGCTTTGTGTGAGTCTAATGTGCCTACGACTATTTTGCCTTTAGAACTGCTAGAGTTTGTCAAAGGAAGTGCTGGGGAGAGTATTGTTAAAGAATATGCCCTAGAGCCCATGAAATATGGATGTTTTTCATATGTATAAATTTATATTCTTAATAAAAGGCATCATTCATTTATTAATGCTATGTTTAAATACATGAGTTTGTAAATCTTAAATTAATAAATGAAGTCCTAGATATTATAAACACAATGCAAAGGCAATCATGAAAGTGTTCATGATATGAGATGTCTATTACATGCAAATGTGTTAATATCTAAATATCCCTAGTCATAGAATTAACAAGATAAGGATATTGTTAATTCGGACAGACTAGCACATGTTATGCTTCTTGAATGGTTTAAGCATTGGTTCTCATAACTGTGATTGTGGAAGAAAATCAAAGCTAACATGTGGATGCTTGTTACAAGAAAAATTTCATTGGAGACCTGCATAGAGAATCCTCACATGGATATCAAATCTATGTCAGTGAGGAATCTCTTTATAGCGGTTGTGCAAGTATCCTTAGACTTGAGATCACCAAAGTTATCTTAAGTAGCAAGTGGTATGTTTTGACTCCATAACTGATTACTTCCAACTGGAACTGAACATAGTTAGGAGATAGGATATATCATAATCTACTTGAAGATAGTTGAGTGATTGACAAAGGATTCACCATCCCAGATTTAATAAGGGAAGTTATCTTGCATGATTCTATAATTGCCTTGTTCAAAGAATATCTGGCCAGAGTAATATGCCAAGATTGATACAGATCCATGGAGGGCATTTTGGGAACCATGGTTAAATTAATAGAACATACATGATTAGATTTATATGAGTTGACAGAAATCCATACTTAGAATCTAATTGAGATAAGAGTGGTGAAAGGAGTAATTGCACGGTAACTGTTTCTATGGAAGGGTATAGTCAAACCACTTGACTTTCCTGACATTTGGGTAGTCATGATGCCTAGCTAGAGGCCAATCATGACTTGTATAATAATGTATCAAGAATATCAATAGGGATTGATAAAATGATTTAAAGGAGTTTAAATCTTGCGAGTTTTGAATAAAACTCACAATTACATATTATACTGCCAACATGGACAGGAACCCAATAGGTCACACACATATAGAGAAAAAGGATAAAATGGTAAAATGACAAGGATAATAATATTTGATATTATTATGGGGATAGAGAAGTGAATAAGATAATAATTAATTAAAGAGTTTAATTAGTTATGATCAAGTAAAATTGTTCGCGAAACTTTTGAGAAAATATTCTGCAAAATTGGACCTAATTGAAATAATGTATTTAATAATTAATTATTATTGGACTATAAGTGTTATAGGGCTGATATAATAATTAATAGGTCCATTGGAGGAATTATAAAGGGCCAATGAAATGAACTTGGCACAAAAGCCCTCCTGAAGAAGGGCCACACGCCAACTCCAAAAAAGAAGGCCTTGGAGGCCTATTTCTTGGACCAAAATAAATTAAATATGTTACATAAGTGTTATGGAGCCTACATATTTAATTTGGTTGGATTTGGAATTCATTTGGGTAATTAAATCCAAGTATATGTACAAAGGGCCTAGTTTGTGGGTTTTGTGCATAGTCTTTTATGAAAGGGCTTAAATTGGATTTAATTGAGCCCAAATAATTATAAATAATTCCAAAAGCCCAATTAATAATTCTCCAGCAATTTTAAAGAGCTCAGTCACATTATGAAGTTGGATTTTAACCTAACTATAAAAATCCAAGTGATGTGGAAATTGGGGTTAAGTGAACAATTAAGAAAATAGTTTTTCTCTCGTCCAAAAACCCTAGCCGCAACCTCCCTTGCTAGCTCAAGGGATTTTTCGGCCAGGACCTTGTTCTATCCCAATTTTTGGTTCATTCTATTATTCTTTAGTGTGGATTACTTATTGTAGGTGTTCGATTTTGAACATTGTGGTTTGCGACAATCCGGTGCGAAGGAAAAACAATAGTACAACAAAAATCAAAGGTGATTTTTCTTATTCTCACTAATATGAATATTGTAAATTCATGTAAAGATCAGTAATATTGGTTAAAAATTTTCAATTACGCTTATGTATGAGATGCATGTAACCGATAAATCCCAACATGGTATCAGAGCCTCGGTTTTGCCATGAATATACAATTATATATTTTTCTGCGGAATAAGTTTTATTTTGAGTTATTTATTTCTTGAACTTTAAAATATCAGATTTAATTGTTCATGAATGAGAAATATTGATTTCTGGATATATGTGTGATCAAATAAATAAAATGAAAACAAAAATGATTCTTTTGAGAAAAGAATCCATGTTTTTTGCGTGTAAAGCTTTTAGATTTAGGAGCTGTTCTAAATTAATTTTTTATAGATCCATTATAAGATCATTTAGTTGATAATTCATGTGTTTAATATGTGATATTAAGCCATAGGATCAAATGAAATTAAAATCGAACAAGTTTTGCATGAAAACTAGTTTAGTCGAAAGGTTCGATAAATTGGTGTTTTACGTGTGTTCTTGATATGTTCTTGGTGTGTTCTTTTTTAGAACGATTTTTAATCTTCTAAATCTGATATATTAAAGTGTTTTTAATTAATTGGATTAATTAAAATGGGCCTTAAATTAATTTGATTAATTTTAATTCATTAAAACCACTTAATGGGCTTAATTATGTTTACGAACTTGGTTTAAATTAGTGAATGACTTGGTGGGCCCAAGGAGCTGATTTAAATTAAATATTATAAACATTAATTAAGTTTATTAATGGGTGTTAAGGGCTGGAGTGGGCTTGGCTCATTCCAAAAGGTCCAAATGGTCCAATAGACATAAAAATAGTTTGTGTGTGAACACATTTAGGGTTTAATTTGGTGGGTTTCAGCCTACCCTTTATCTTAAGCCCAAAATTGATTCTTTTAATTATTTAATATGATTAATTAATTAAATAATTAATTAATAATTAATTGGATTGATTATTAAGGCAAGAACACATGCATACAAAAAGGTTTCCTAAAATGAAAGTTTCCAAAATGGAAAAGGTTTCCTAATTTGATCACATTATTAAAATAACTCAAAAGATTGTTTTAAGAGTTGAAAAAAAGTTAGTAATCCATTTCTTTATGCATTAGAAATGCATATAAGGGTGTATGATTGGCATGATGGATAGTTATGGACAAGGCCCAATGTGATTGAGCATTATGCATGTTTTGGCCTAATGAGGACTTTCATGTCTCGACCATTGTTTTTGGTTTGTATTTCTTTTCAAATTGTAATATGTAATTAGATTACTTAGATTAGAATTAGAAATAGAGATGGAGACCACTATCAAGGAGCAAGATGGGCTGGATGAAGATCCAAAAAACTTGAAGATAATGTAATTATTTTTCTTGTTTGAATCATGCATACTACCTAGGTGTGACCTTTTGATTTCCCTCTTGGCTCGGGGAAATCAATGTAGTAAAGTCCATAACTATACCATATTTGTATGCTTATATTTATGTGATAGATATAGGATGCATACCAATATATGCCAACCATATATGATGATACTTAATTAACTAAAACCCTCAAACAAATACTAAGGTATATAAGCCTTCCATTAATTTGAGGAGAACTGGAGTTCTTTATAGTGTGGGCTGTTGACCACAGTCAAGCTCACATTATATCGAATATGTTCAAATCTAATTAAACGGGTTATCTTAGCTAGCCCATTAGCTTGTTGACCACAGTCAAGGCTAATGGTTCTAGAGGCAAGATTAGGGAATGCATATACTATATGCATGTATCAAGAGTTGATAACCTAATGATCCAATAGTTGTGTAGAGACACAATTGGTATAGAGATACCTACCTTTCAAGGGTATGGAGTTTTGCTTGTTGACCACAGTCAAGGTCAAATTACATATCAAGGATTGGATATTAGCCCACTAGGAAAACCATCGGATTTTCTCGGATTATATAGTAAGGGCTATTAATTTGCAATAAAATAGTGGGAGTAAATGGATTAATTAAAGACCTTATTAATGCATACATATATATGAACGTACTCTCATATCTTTTCTTTTTCACATCTAGGTAATCATCATGAGCACATCAAACATTAATATATGATCAATCTTGGATAACAAGCTGGTTGGCAACAACTATTCTGACTGGATCAGGCAAGTGAGAATTGTTCTCAGAGCTGAAAAGATCCATTATGTCTTGGAAAAAGATCCACCACCACTTCCATTAGATAATGCCATTGATGAGATCAAAGGCACTTATCGAAAATACATAGAGGATAGTAAAGCAGCAGCATGTCTGATGTTGGGTGCTATGTCCTCGGAGCTTCAAAAGTAACATGAGATATGGATGCTTGAACCATCATTTTACATCTAGAGGAGCTTTATTCTTCTCAGGCTAGAATTGAGCAATATGAGATTGCTCGAGCTCTATTTAGCTGTAAAATGGTGGAAGGTACTTCAGCTGCTACTCATGCATTGAAGATGTGTGGGTATATTGAGAATTTGAGTAGACTTGGCTATGTTATGGATAATGATCTATACATAAATTTAATCTTGTACTCGTTGACTCCAAGTTATGCACCTTTTGTGCTTAACTTCAATATGAACAAGATCCAAGTAACCATTTCTGAGTTAATCAATATGCTCAAGACAGCTGATGGATCCTTTAAGAAGGATGCAAAAGGTTTCATGGTTGTCACTTCTGCTAAAGGCAAGAAGCAGAAGAAGAAAAGGACAACCAAGGCACAACCAAAAAATGGTGGGATCTCCAAGAAGAAGGTTGCCAAGAAAGAGAATCCCAAAGGAACTTGCTTTCATTGTGGAAAAGATGGTCATTGGAAGCGTAACTGCAAGGCCTATCTAGATTTTCTCAAGGAGAAGAAGCAAGCTGATGCTTCTACTTCAGGTATTCATATGATTAAAATTAATACTTATTTTATTGCTTCAAGACAATCATGGGTATTAGATACCGGATGTGGATCTCACTTGTGTAATGATCTACAGGGGCTTAGAAGCTTTAGAAAAGTTGGAAAGGCAGAGATATGTTTGCAGTCAGCTACTGGACAAAACATCTCTACAACAGTTGTGGGGACTTAACATTTTCCTTTTCCTAGTGGATTAGTTCTGGAATTGAATAATTGTTATTATGTTCTAGCTTTATCCAAGAGTATTATTTCTTTCAGTTGTTTATTGAACGATTATGACATTTCTTTAAAGGACAAGTGTTGTTTCATTTTTAAGAACAATATGTTTTATGCAAAAGCTATCATTGAGAATGGTATATTTGTTCTTGATTTAATTAAAAAAGTGCATAATGTGGATAGCAAGAGAATGAAACATAATAATCTAAATACCTCATATTTATGGCATTATCGTTTAGGTCATATAAATGAGAAATGCATGACCAAATTACACAAGTCAGGTGATTTGGGATCATTTGATTATGAATCATTTGATACATGTGAATCTTGTTTATTGGGAAAAATGACAAAAGCTCCCTTTATTGGTAAAAGAGAACGAGCTAAAATAGTTTTAGACTTAATACATTCAAATGTATGTGGTCCAATGACTACACATGCTAGAGGAGGTTACTCCTACTTCGTTACTTTCATAGATGATTATTCCAGGTTTGGATACATCTATCTAATGAAATATAAATTAGAAGCATTTGAAAAGGTCAAAGAATTCAGAAATGAAGTAGAGAAACAACTTGGCAAGAGTATTAAAACACTTAGATCAGATCGAGGTGGAGAATACTTAAGCCAAGAGTTTTAGGATTATCTTAGAGATAATGGGATTTTATCTCAATGGACTCCACAATATACACCACAATATAATGGTGTATCTGAAAGGAGAAATCGAACACTATTAGATATGGTTCGATCAATGATGAGCCGAGCAGACTTGCCTAAGTCCTTTTGGGGATATGCACTAGAAACTATTGTTTATATGTTAAACAGAGTTTCTAGTAAATCGGTTGATGTTACTCCATATAAGATGTGGAATAACAAGAAACCCACGCTTTCTCATATGAAAGTATGGGGTTGTCCTACTTATGTGAAGAGGACAATGTCAAACAAACTAGATGTTAAGTCTGACAAATATTTATTTGTGGGATATCCAAAATAAACGTTTGGATATTATTTCTATCATCCCTTGGAACAAAAGGTGTTTGTTTCAAGGCATGCTGTCTTCTTGGAAAGAGAATTTCTCCTACGAGAGGACAGTGGGAGTAAAATTGAACTTGGTGAAGTTCAAGACCCACAAATAGAAGTAGATCAACCGATTGAACCCGAAACTGAATTTCATAATGATGAGATTACAGTAAAACCTGATTATACACAAAATCCTAGAAGATCTACTAGGATGCATTCTATCCCTGTGAGATATGGATTTCACATTGATTCGGATAAAGGCATAACTGTGGTAGAGGACAATGAGCCTACAAGCTATCAAGAAGTTTTGAACAATTCAGAATGTGATTTATGGCTTAAGGCTATGTAGTCTGAAATGGACTCCATGTATGAGAATAAAGTATGGACTTTAACTCAACCACCTGAAGGGATAAAACCCATAGGGTGCAAATGGGTCTTCAAAAAGAAGACCAACATGGAAGGTAATATAGTTGCCTATAAAGCTCACTTAGTAGCAAAGGGTTATCGTCAAAAAAGAGGTATTGACTATGACGAAACCTTTTCTCCTGTAGTGATGCTTAAGTCTATAAGAATACTTTTAGCCATTGCAGCTCATTATGATTATGAGATTTGGCAAATGGATGTGAAAATAGCTTTCCTAAATGGAAATCTGACTAAGGATGTGTATATGACACAACCAGAAGGGTTCACATCAGGAAATGGCGAAAAGGTATGCAAGCTTCAAAGATCCATTTATGGATTGAAGCAAGCCTCTAGGAGCCAGAACATATGATTCAATGAGATAATCAAAGAGTTTGGTTTCTCACAGAATGAATATGAACCTTGTGTGTGTAAAAGGATCAGTGGGAGTGCAATTGTCTTCCTAGTTCTATATGTAGATGACATATTGATAATAGGAAATGACATTTCTCTTCTCCAATCTATTAAAATATGGTTATCCAAGCAATTCTCCATGAAAGAACTTAGAGAAGCATCCTATATTTTGGGAATAAAGATCTATAGAGATAGATCCAATAGGTTGCTAGGTTTTTCTCAAAGTACATATGTAGATAAGGTATTGAAGAAGTTCAATATGGATCTCTCTAAGAAAGGGTTTATACCCATTGTGCATGGGAAACACCTTTCTACGTCTATGTGTTCACAGACACTAAAGGATAGAGAGAGCATGAATAGAATACCATATGCATCTGCAATTGGTTCTATCATGTATGCTATGTTATGTACACGTCCAGATGTAGCATTTGCTTTGAGTGTCACAAGCAGATTCCAATCCAATTTTGGAGAGGAACACTGGGCAGCTGTCAAGAATATCCTTAAGTACTTGAGAAGGACTAAGGATATATTCTTGGTATATGGAGAGGGCAGTTTGGAAGTAAATGGGTATACAGATGCCAGCTTCCAATCTGACAAAAATGATTGTAAATCATAGTCTGGTTATGTGTTCATAATGGGAGGAGGAGTAGTTAGTTTGAAGATTTTCAAACAAGAAACAACTGCTGATTCCACGATAAAAGTGAGTACATTGCTGCTTCGGAAGCAGCCAAAGAAGTATTCTGGATCAAAAAGTTCATAATTGAACTAGGAGTTGTGCCTAGCATCGTTGATCGAATTCCTTTATATTGTGACAACAATGAAGCTATTACACAAGCAAAGGAACCACGGTCTCATCAATGATCCAAGCATGTTCTCAGACACTACCATCTCATAAAGGAAATAGTAGCTAGAAATGATGTGAAAATAGAAAGGGTTCCCACAGATAACAATGTGGCGGATCCCATCACTAAAGTACTTTCCTAGATTAAGCATGATAACCATATAAATAGCATGGGACTGAGACATATGAATGATTGGCTCTAGTGCAAGTGGGAGATTGTTAGAGACTATACCCTAGAGCCCATGAAATAGGGATGTTTTTCATATTATAAATTTATATTCTTAATAAAAGGCATCATTCATTTATTAATGTTATGTTTAAATACATGAGTTTGTAAATCTTAAATTAATAAATGAAGTCCTAGATATTATAAACACAATGCAAAGGCAATCATAAAAGTGTTCATGATATGAGATGTCTGTTGCATGCAAATGTGTTAATATCTAAATATCCCTAGTCATAGAATTAACAAGATAAGGATATTGTTAATTCGGACAGACTAGCACATGTTATGCTTCTTGAATGGTTCAAGCAGTGGTTCTTATAACTGTGATTATGGAAGATAATCAAAGCTAACATGTGGATGCTTGTTAGAAGAATAATTTCATTGGAGACCTACATAGAGAGTCCTCACATGGATATTAAATCTATGTCAGTGAGGAATCTCTTCATAGCGGTTGTGCAAGTATCCTTAGACTTGAGATCACCAAAGTTATCTTAAGTAGCAAGTGGTATGATTTGACTCTATAACTGATTACTTTTCAACTGGGAGTGAACATAGTTAGGAGATTGGATATATCATGACCTACTTGAAGATATTTGAGTGATTGACAAAGGATTCACCATCCCAAATTTAATAAGGGAAGTTATCTCGCATAATTCTATAATTGCCTTGTTCAGAGAATCTCTGGCTAGAGTAATATGCCAAGATGGATAGAGATCCATGGAGGGAATTTTGGGAACAATGGTTAAATTAATATAACATACATGATTAGATTTATATGAGTTGCCAAAAATCCATACTCAAAATGTAATTGAGATAAGAGTGGTGAAAGGAGTAATTGCACGGTAACTGTTTCTATGGAAGGGTATAGTCAAACCACTTGACTTTCCTGACATTTGGGTAGTCATGATGCCTAGCTAGAGGCCAATAATGACTTATATAATTATTTATCAAGAATATCAATAGGGATTGATAAAATATGATTTAAACGAGTTTAAATCATGTGAATTTTGAATAGAACTCACAATTACATATTATACTGCCAACATGGACAAGAACCCAATAGGTCACACACATATAGAGAAAAAGGATAAAATGGTAAAATGACAAGGATAATAATATTTGATATTATTATGGGGATAGAGAAGTGAATAAGATAATAATTAATTAAAGAGTTTAATTAGTTATGATCAAGTAAAATTGTTCGCGAAACTTTTGAGAAAATATTCTGCAAAATTGGATCTAATTGAAATAATGTATTTAATAATTAATTATTATTGGACTATAAGTTTTATAGGGATGATATAATAATTAATTGGTCCATTGGAGGAATTATAAAGGGCTAAAGAAATGAAGTTGGCACAGAAGCCCTCCTAAAGAAAGGCCACAAGCCAACTCCAAAATAGAAGGCCTTAGAGGCCTATTTCTTGGAATAAAATAAATTAAATATGTTACATAAGTGTTATGGAGCTTACATATTTAATTTGGTTGGATTTGGAATTCATTTGGATAATTAAATCCAAGTATATGTATAAAGGGCCTAGTTTGTGGGTTTTTTGCATAGTCTTTTGCGAAGGGACATAAATTAGATTTAATTGAGCCCAAATAATTATAAATAATTCCAGATGCCCAATTAATAATTCTCCAGCAATTTTAAAGAGCCCAATCACATTATGAAGTTGGATTTTAACCTAACTATAAGAATCCAAGTGATGTGGAAATTAGGGTTAAGTGAACAATTAAGAGAAATAGTTTTCCTCTCCTCCAAAAACCCTAGCCACCACCTCCCTTGCTTGCTCAAGGGATTTTTCGGCCAGCCCCTTGTTCTTTCCCAATTGTTGGTTCATTCTATCATTCTCTAGTGTGAATTACTCATTGGACGTGTTTGATTTTGGACACTGTAGTTTGCGACAATCCGATGCAAAGGAAAAACAACTGTACAACAAAAATCAAAGGTGATTTTTCTTATTCTCACTAATATGAATATTATAAATTCATGGCAAGATCAGTAATATTGGTTAAAAATTTTAAATTCCGATTATGTATGAGATGCATGTAACCGATAAATCCGAACAAGTATTGTGTATACTAATGGAGATTTACCCTTTGAAGGCTGGGAACATAATTGTCCTTAGTAGATAAGGGCCTGAGTTAATGGGAAACATACGTCATGTGTAATGGTAGAAGATGGATCTTTAATCAATGTGTGCCCATTGGTGGCACTTTTGGCTTTCGAGTTGCATGAGTCCATATTGAGTAAATCTAATTTGGTGGTTACAACCTATGATAATTTATGCATGCAAGTGGTAGGTACTTTCAAAATTGATGTAAAGATTGGAATAATCAACATTGAGATAAAATTCATAGTGTTGCCAATACCTGCCAATTTTTATGTGTTGTTGGGGAGACCTTGGTTTCACAAATTAGGAGGAGCTCCATCCACTCTCCATCAAATGATCAAAATTCCTTATAAAGGTGAAGTGGTCACTATAAGAGCTGCTAGAGAAAATAAAGTTTTTATGTTAGGAATAGGAAATCAACCCTTCAGTCGATTTCATGTAGCTGTTATTGATGATGATGATGGAAATGAGCAGGACTCTGCCCCTCAAGTGGTGAATATGATGAAGAAAATAAACTTTATGTCGAGACCCAGTTTGGGTAAAGATTCTCAGGGTCCTTCTAAAGCTATCGTTACCATAGGACAAAACATCCGAAAGGGATTGGGTTATAAGAAATCCAATGATAAGAAAAAGGGCTCGGTGAATCCAGAGGTGTACTGCACATTCTTGATAGTTTTTTCCCTGCATCTACTCCACTCCAATATTGTGGTGAGATTGACCCTATAATTGTTGGAAAAGAGCTCATCCCTGGCTTTTAAATATTTAATGATGTTTTTGACAAGACTAGTGGGACTATTAAGCTTGTTAGAGGTTTCTAGGACGAGGAGATCATGATTAGGCTATCAGAATGGGATGATGTTCTTAATAAGGTTATAACTCCAGAACTTTTGGCTTCTAAACTCAAAGGGAAGGGAAAAATTGAATTTAAAGTCCTTATACTTGAGCTAAAAAAGGACATTCAAGAAGCTGGCACAGAAGTTGACAAGGAGGCCTTATAAGACACAGAAGTTAGAGTAGGCTCATATGAGGTGTCACACTCACCTAATGTAAATGAGGATGCTTTTGTAGATACATTTTTTGTACCTGAACTTTTTAATAATGATGTATGTGGCTCCTCTTATATTAATAACATGAATAACTTTGCTTATCTGTGTGATGTTTTGCATAATTTCATTTCACATAATCATGATCATAAAGCATCTATATTTGACATTAATTCAATAAGTACTCAATTCAACCTTAGTACTCTTGAAAATCTAAGAGAAATATTGATAGCATCTAATGTTACCCCTAAATAGAGAAAAGAATTTGATAAAATATTAAAAAAATATAAAAGAGCCTTTACTTAGACCTATGAAGGCATGCTAGGAATTGATCATGTAGTTACTTAGCATGTCATCCCTACTTATCCTAGATACAAACCTATCAAGTGGAAACTCAAGAGGCTTAGGCTAGAGTGAGTAGAAAAAGTCAAGAAGGAAGTAAAAAAGTAGATAAAGGCTAAGTTTTTTGTAGAAGTCCAATATCCCACTTAATTGGCAAATGTAGTACCAGTGGCTAAAAAAGATAGAAGAGTTCGAGTTTTTGTGGACTACAGGAATTTAAACAAGGCTTGTTCGAAGGAAGATTTTCCACTTCCTTATATAGATGTCCTGGTTGATAGTGCAACTTCCTGTGTAATGTATAGCTTCATGGATGGCTACGTCGGATACAATCAAATCCTAAAAGAAACTTTAGATAGGATTAAGACAACATTCATTACTAAATAGGGCATGTACACTTACCAAGTCATGCCGTTTGAATTAAAGAATGCAGAGGCTACTAATCAGAGAATAGCTACAAAAATTCTGGATGATCTAATCCATAAGGAGGTACAAGTATATGTGGATGATATGATGATTAAATCAATAACCCAAGAAAGCCATTTTGAACCCTTGGAAATGTTCTTTCAAAAGATTGACAGCCACAACCTTCATTTAAGCTTGAAGAAGTGTGTGTTTGGGGTGACTTCAGGAAAGCTCCTGGGACATGTCGTTAGTCAGAAAGGGATAGAAATAGATCCTAATAAAGTGAAGGCCATCAGAGAAATTCTTGTACCACAAAAAGAAAAAGAAGTTTGAGGGTTCTTAGGAAAATTGCAGTATATCAATCATTTCATGGCCAAACTGACTTCCATCTGTGAGCCTATCTTTAAGTTGCTTCGAAAAGATCAACCAATGGTATGGAATAAAGTTTGTTAGGTAGCTTTCAATATAATCAAAGAGTACCTCTTACATCTACTGGTGCTGAGACCGCCATAAGTTGGGAGGCCTCTAATCTTATATCTAGCTATAGATGATAGCTCAGTAGGAGCCATGACGGCTCAGTAAGATGATTTTGAGATCGAATATGCTGTATATTATCTCAACAAGAAGTTCCTACCATATGAAACTAAGTATGTAGAGGTAGAAATATTTGACTGTCGATCATTTAGGCCTCCAACAAATTAAGACATTAATTCCATTCGTACAAAGTGCAAGCATTAGCCAAGCAGAATCCTCTTAAGTACTTCCAAGAAGCACCCTCATTGCCAAGAAAAATGAAAAGATGGTTGATTCTCTTACAGGAGTTTGATATTGAGTACATCACTTAAAAAACCATCAAAAGAAGGGTTGTAGCAAAATTCTTGGCAGACTAGCCTTTAGAGGGAGAGGAAATATCTGATGAGTTCCCTAGTAAGGATATTATCGCTATAGCAGTTTAAGGTTGGCATATATTCTTTGATGGAGCAGTGAATAATAAAGGGGCAGGGATATTAGTAATTTTGATAACTCTTGATGGAGAAAAACTAACTTTAGCAAAAAAGCTCAGATATAAAGTAACTAATAATGAAGGCGAATACAAGGTATGTGTCTTTGAGTTAAAAGCTTTATTGGCTCTAGGGGCAAAGAGTGCTGAGGTTTACGATGACTCGTCCCTAGTGGTTTATCAAGTTAAACATGAGTGGGCATTGAAAGAAAAGTGATTACTACCTTATGTAAGGCATTTAAAGGCACTGAGTGATCAATTTGAGGTTTGTGCCTTCAAGTATGTTCCTCAAGAGGTAAACCAGTTAGTTGATGCTTTGGTGAAATTAGTGTCAATGTGGGATAATCTAGAAGGAGTAAGTATAAAGCCCATACTCATTTTCAACTCTAACAAGCCATGTTTAGAAGTGGAGCAATTGATGGATGTTAAGGCAAATGATGGGAAACCTTGGTATTTTGATATTCAAAATTACCTTAAGAAAGCTACATTTCCAGAGGAGGGTATAAAAAATATCAAAGGCTATTACTCAAGTTATCCACTTAATTCATCACTGTAGATGGGGTACTTTACAAAAGGCAAGTAAATGGCTTACAATTAAGGTGTATGGATGAGAAACAAGCCAAGAAAGTCATGGAAGTGGTGCTCATATGAATTGTTTAGCCATGGTTAAAAAGATAGTGCGCCAAGGATTCTTTTGGCTTACGATGGATACAGATTGTTCTAAATACTAAAAGAATGAGAGTTGTGCTAGTAATACGTTGATCTAAGACATGTACCCATGTTAGAATTGTACAATCTTACCTCACCCTAGCCATTTACTACTTAGGGAATAAACATTATGGGAATGGTATAAACACTGGTATCGAACGGACATAGGTTCATTATAGTGTCCATTGATTACTTCTCAAATGGATATAGGCAAAATCTTTCAAAAATCTGGGTGCAAAGGAAATGGCAAAGTTTATTGAAAATAATTTGATATACAGGTACAGGCTTTTGCATCATATCGTATCTGATAATAGATCCCAATTTTGAGGGGAGACTAAACGAATGCTTAGAAGGTATGGAGTTCAGCACCATAAATCTTCACTATACCGTCCTCAAGCAAACGAAGTGGTTAAAACAGCAAATAAAAATGTCAAGAAGATTCTAGCCAAAATGGTTAAAACTTACAAGGATTGGATGAGAAGTTGCCTTTTGTGCTATGGGGATATAAAACTACAGCCAGAACTTCAATTAGAGCTAGTTTGTTTTCTCTGGTTTATGGGACATAAGCTATATTACCAATAGAGATTGAGCATCAATCACTACGGGTGGTTTTAGAAGCTAAGATCTTGAAAATAGAATGGGTTAGATAGAGTTTGTCACAACTCAACCTACTAGATGAAGAAAGAATGAGGGCATATTATCACAATTAGGTCTATCAGAAGAGGCTAGCCCACTTGTTCAGGAAGAAGGTCAGGAAACACCATTTGAAGGAAGGAGATCTAGTTTTCAAGCAGATAATACTAGGTTTAGCTAACATCAAAGGTAAGTTTAGACCAATATAGGAGGGCCTATTTATATTAAAGAAGTTGTTATCCAAAGGAGTTGCAATACTAAGTGACAGTGATAGAAATGAATTCAAAGAGCCGGTTAACATTGATAGGTTGAAAAGGTTCCATGGCTAGGCTAAGGAAAAATATATAATAAAAATATAAGGTAAAAAAAGGATATAGGCCTATGGGTCAAAAATCGATAAACTGAGGCCTTGCTAAAATTGGGTGCTTTGCCAAGGTGAAAATCAAAAAAAGGCATATTAGACAAAAATTAGAGGCAAAGTGAAAATTTTCAATCAAGAAACCCTTAGAAGGCTGATTAATAACAGAGGAAAGATACTTTAAGGTTTAATTCCATGAGTGAGTAAAGCTATATGCTTTTGAACTTAATTTTAAAATAATAATCATGTATAGTGAAGATATGTGGAAATATTATCATATGTAATCAAACTCGTACGTTAGTATAAATAAGAGCATTTTATTATACATACTCTGAGTTGTCTTATTCTGTATGAAAAGTGATACATAGTTTCTTTACATTATATATATTTAAATCTAAAGATCAACTTTTACTACTCCTATTTGAGTTTTGTCTTAGCCATTGTGCTCTGTTGTCGACTACAGAGCTGGATACCCATCTTTCGTATGTAGCAAAAGTAGTAAAGCTACAATCAATTGGGTTTTGGATGTCATCCTTGGCATACAGTTGAGCCCAAAGGTTATGGTAGCCAGAAACAAAAGCGACAGATAAAATGCCTCCCTAAAATAACAATAGGCATTTATGATGTCTTGTTGCTCCCCGAATTGGTGAGCACAATGAGAAACTACACAAAAAATGGCTCTATACATACCGTATAGTGGAATGCATCTAGAATGTCAATCTTGGGTTACACAGTCAAGTATCAGCCATGCAAACATAAAGTAGATGTCACTATAATCTACTATTGTTAGTCATACAAAACTTTCTGTGGTGATTCGAAGTTGTAGAGTCATCTTTTGGGGAGATGATGCCTCAAAGAGTACATGCTAATTACTCTAGAAGGACTTTCCTCAAGTAGTCTCAATTTTTCCTATAGCCACACCTAAAAAAAGAGTAATAAATAATGAGTAAATGAAATGAGAAAAATGATGAAAAATTAATAAAAAAGGAAAAAAATGAAAAAAAAACCACTAAGGGTTGAATTGGGTTTATTCTAGGCAAAAGTAAGGCACAAGGTTATGTGAAAATCCACAAGGACACATTTCCCATAGAGAAAAGATAGTGTGAAAACCCATAAAGGGTGCACTATCTTTAAAACAATGACCATACTTGGAGTAATAAGGGACTCTCAGAAAAAGCTATAGTAGGATCAATGCAGACGATATCTAAGCTGAGGATGGTTTCTACCAAAATGATGGGGAAGGGAGTCAGGCCACTACATATGCCCTTGATAATGCCATATAGTTGGTAATTGTCGGATGGTTCCCCTGGGTTCACTATTAAATACAAAGTAAGGCAAATCAGTAGAATAACGTTGACATGGAAAGTAGTTATGCACATAATTCATCTTATACGTGGCTCTAGAGGGATAGGTCTTAGTCGAGGCACTAGTCTGAAAATAGTAGAGGGTAAATTCCCAAAGTTTGGCACGTATCTTTCGGATAATCTGGTATACAATTTGGAACGCAAGGCCAAGTTTCAGGATTGAAATACACACCAATGATTTTAGCAAATTCTCATCTAAGGGCCATAATTCTTGATGAGTAAACCTAAAAACATGAAATTGGGGGTCCCAATATCGGGTAGCGGCTAGCCAAAGATTAATGTCAAGCTAGATTCTCCGCAAAAATTTCAAGTCGGAGTATGGAGCCAGAATGGGGTTTTCTTAAGTTCTGAAGGCATCGAGCAGCCTGTACGCTTTGGTGAAGAAAGTCTGCATCATTTAAAATAATAAATCTACAAATTGATATATAAGTGTATACAAGCCAGTTAATAAAAATTTGTATATTAATAATATATAGATGAATAATGTAATAAATAGAGCTTATAAAATATATTAATAATAACTGCATTTTCATGGTAATAAGAGCAAGTAATAGTAAATAATAGGTGAGAATATTACATAAATAGTAGATAAAATAATAAAATGGTAAAAAATTAATTATTAAAAAATTAAAATTAATTAATTAAATAATAAATGTAATATAATAGCAAATAATAGAAATAATAAAAGTTAAGGAATAATAACACTTACCTAGAATAGGAGACATAAAGAGCTCAGAATGCCAAGTGAAAAAGCTGAAGGTTATTTATAGACCAAGAATGAGTCACTCTCTTGACTCATTTGACTCACTCCCTTAGACCTTAAGTCATTTTTAAGCCACGTAGATGATGCATTTTTTGCATTGAGCATGCATTTTTTTATAGTTAATTTTTTAGGGTTTTTGGATTTTGTAGGGGAAAGTTTGTGGTAACATTGTAAGGACCTAGAATTTTATTCAAGGAGTATATGGCATTATTAAATATAACATATGGGTATAAATGTAAATTAAATTAATTATTGTAGTGATTTAGTTAAAAATAATTTATAGGTTGGGTAATGAAAAAGAAGAAAAGGAAAAAATTAATTTAAAATTAGATTAATTAAAGTTTAATGGGATAATTTGGTATTAAATAAGGGTATTAATAGCCATTAACATAGTTTTCTTGGTTTTCATGGTAGTTAGTAGAAAGTGGACTATCTTTCAATGAGTCATGGGCCAAAGCCATGAGTCATTTATCAAGTCATGCCTCTAAGTCTGGGACTCGCTTCTTTTTAGTGGAACTACATCGTTTTGTTCATGAGTCATGCCCTAGGACCATGACTCGCCAAGTGACTCATGACCTTGAGCCGTGACTCACCAAAAATTATATTTAAATAGACCTTTTCTTCTTCTTTTTCTTCTTCTTATTCTTCCTTTTTTCTTTTCTCCCTCTACTGGACTTCAACTCACATTCTTCGAGAAGATTTTTTCCCATATTTCTTTGCTCTGAGCTCCATTTCACGTACCATTTATACTGTTGGAATCGCAATTGAGCTGCGCATGTGTGGGTGTCAATTTCATTAAGCCTTACCTCTTAAATTGTATTTTGCCATTAAAGCTCAAAGGTTAGTGTTCTTGGTTTTTTCCATATTTTCTTTAATTATTTGGTGTTATGTGCACTATTTAGCCATTTCTTTGCTTGTTTATGTTGGTGGAACTAGATTTTTTGCCTAATCAATTGTTTGTTTTTCATTTGCTTGCTCTGCGACAATTATGCCCCTTAATGTTTGTGGTTACTATTATTTAGATTAAATTAAATCCTTAGGTAATGTTAAATATAAATGCAAGGGATAGAGAGTCCAGAGCATGATAAAGAAGAAGAACAAAAAAAAATCATAGAAACAATAGGAAGAAAACGAAGGCAGAGAAGAATCAGAGAAAAAAAATGAAAAAGGAAAGGAAAAAAATGAAACAAAAAATAATAAAATAATAATAGGAAATAATAGTAATCTAATTTACATTAACTTTGTATAATAAATTTAGTCTTTTTAATAAATATTTGGTGATTAATTATTTAGTTTAATATTTAACTAGCAATTAACTCAGTGTAACTTTAATATTTATTTAATTGACAAGTCATGCAATTTATTTAATTAGCAATTAAATCTAATTTGTTACTTACACTTAGTTAATTTTAGATGCTTAATGTTTTTTTAGCTTCAAATGTGTAATTTTAATTATTTATTTATTTGTTAGATATTTAATTCTAGTTATTTTATATATTTAATTTTAGGTATTCAAATTTAATTATTGCTTGCTTAAACAAATAAATTCATAGATAATATTAATCTAATATTTGTAAATGTGTGTTCAATCCATAATGTCACCTTATGTTTAATTTGCTACATACAAGCGTGTATAAATGCCTATATTGTGGTTAACATGTGTTTGGTGGTGTGAAAGACACCTGTGATTAATTGTGGGCATTGTTTGTGCCATTTCTTATGCAAGGAGGCTTCTAGTGCTAGCCGTCATATGGTCTAATTTTTGTTAAAAAAATTTGCCATTTCTTGTATCAATTGTGAAATATGTATTATAAATGCTGACATGAATTGTGTAAATTAAATCCAATATTAATGCAATATGAATTAAATTTTAGCAATAAAATGTGTGTGCACATTTTGTTTTATAATGTCTAGCAAGCATGTTATTTAAATTGAATAAATTCAAACTTGCATAACTGCATAATGTACTCTGGTTTTGCTTACCTTTTAACGTTGTTAATGTGAGAATTACCAATTGTGTCACTGTTAAAGTTATTATTTTTTGTAGATCATTATTTCATAATGTAATGCTTTAATTATAATTAGCTTCAAATCAATAATTGTAATTAAGTATTTGTTTGGTGAATTATGTTTATCCTAAGTATGTTAATTTATTCTATAATCATATAGATGCCTCGACGTAGACAAGCTCAACCATAGCCAAACATTCAAGTGCCTGAGTGGATGACACTAAAGCAAGCTGCATGGTATTGAGCTATGCACATGGTGCATATTTAGACTAGTCGGTTCGTAAGCTAGCATTGTCTACAAATGATGGGCATTTGGTAGGATGCACAACATTTGCTCGCATGAGTGAGTTGGCTGGTTTTCATGGTCCTGTCTTTGCTACCTATCTGGAGGCAGTTTACCAATTTTTAGCCACTTTTCAGTATAGAGGTTATCAACGCCTTGACAATGAGGCTGGAGTTGTTATATTTTGAGTTATTAAATAACCCTTCAACATGTCTCGGGCATAGGTATCTGAGGCTCTTAGTTTTCCTATGGGTAATGATGTGGCAATCACTAGGAGGATAGCTGGAGATGAGTAGTGGGCTATTATTACCAAGCCATGTATTCCTTACAATCCTACGACTGTGAAGGCAACAATGCTGATTTCACAAGTATTGCAATACTTATAGAGGGTTTTATCATGTTTTTACATAGGTTGGTCAGGGATCCTAGGGTCCCTGAATGTTATGGATATTTAGAGCTTGTGAGGTATGGCTGAGGGTTAGTGTTTCAACATTAGCCATAACATCCTGCATAATATTACTAAGATAATTTGAGCTCCAAGGACTGTAGTGGTCATTGAAGGCATAGTCACTCGGCTACTACTATCATTTGGGATTCTTGAATTTGGGATGGGACCACAAGCTGAGGGGAATATGGTTGTGAGCTTCGATATGGCATTAGATATGCATATGATCGGGCTTATCTAACTTGGTGTTTATAAATTACTATCAGTAGAGAAGGCAGATCAATGATTTGGGATACATAGGTGTCAACATACTGATGAGCAATCTCAAGGTTCTGTATATGGTGCCCATTGTCCTCCCCAGACATATAAGCATTCTGAGGGTCTTGCACATGATGCCCATTCACCTGTTGATCATACCCATTCAAATGCATGGACTTCTGATGAGAGATCCAATCTTAATCGCACTATAGTACTGCAAATTACACCGCCTCGGGGTTCTAGTAAATTGCACGTGCTAGCACCACATGAGGTGATCACTTCAATTCAGTGTTTATATTTTTAGTCAATTTTAGTATTGTTTAAGTGTCTTTTCGGTGTCTTTTTCTTTGTTTTATTTGAATTCAATAATTTTTGTCCAAATTTAGTAAATCTTATCTTCTATATGTTTTGAAGGATTTTTTATGGGTTTCTATACTTAAATGCATATTTTGCAAGTACTTCATGGTCAACAGGTTTTAGTGCTGACCATGACCTAGTGCTTCATGGCAAAACGAACCATTTAGATTATGTCATGGTTAGCATATATTTTGTACTTATCGTGACTTAGCCAATTTTAGTCCAAAACCAAGAAGAAAAGACCTCTCGGGCAGCAGTAATTGTATAGTGACTATGAGGTATGTAGACTTTAATCTAGAATGCAAGGGAACAATATGTCATGATCAATAGACAAAGGGTGTTAACTGTGAGGTCTGCATTTCTCAGTCCAAAATCTAATCAAGAAGTATGTCATGGTCAATAAGAAAAGAGTGCTGACCATGACCCATCTCAGTCTAGAGATAGAACTTTAGCATGTCATCGTCAGCAACAATTTAGTGCTTACCATGACCCCTATCGGGCCTATGTATACTAGATTTTTTTGTTTGGCACAGATTTGCAATTTTTCCAGATCTAAGGTTTCTCTATTTCTTTGTTCTTTCATTTCTTTATTTCTTATATTTATTATATAGTTTATACTTGCAAATAGGTTAGATTTACATCAAAATACATAGATTAAACACAAAAATATAGGTTAGATACTTAGTTTCTTCCATTTAGAGCTTACTTTCATTGAAGATTTGGAGAAGAAGAATGAAGAAGCTTAGGTCCTAGCTGAGAGTTCTTCTTCACAAGAATTTCTAGGTTTTTTCTATCATTTTCTTCTCTCATTTTGTAAAGGGTGGTGAGTAGTTACCTAGTAATTTGGGGGATCTTTGAATCCCCTATCCCTAATGTGAATATTGAATATTTCTTAGTTTATATATAGATGAAAGGTTTATTTTACCGCTGCTTCATTGAAATCTCATGGGTTATTGTTATTTTGAGTAATTTGCCAGATTTGGATGAATGATTTTATCATATTACCTTGTTTGGATTTTTTACTTGAATGATTGAATGCCATGGATGTTATACCTCTTATCTTTTATCATGTTAGCTATAATTTTGAGATTGCTCTAGAATGGGACTTGATGAATTGCAAATTCTATTGTTTTAGAACTAGAGTTTGGAGTAAAATAAATGGGTTTTGGGTTGTTTGGCTCCAGAATGGGAATGCAAAACAAACCTAGGATGTTAGACCCATGCCTAGGCTAATCATAGGACTTGCTACGGAATTGGACATTTTGTGATTAAAATAGCTTGCTCAGAAATGGAACGTTTGGGTAAAAAGGGTTATCCCAACTTCATCTATATAATTTATTGATTAATTTAATTCACATTTAGGTATGGGAAGGATGAGTAAACCTGAGAAACATTTTTGATATATAAATTTTCCAACTAGTTTAATATTTCAATTACTTGATTTATAGAAAATTCCTACAAATTACAATTATTTTAATTTTTTCTGCATTTTAAATAGTGACAGCATAACACACAACAACAACAAAATTTTAGGAATTCTTTAGCATACATTTAATTGTCATTGCTTGCATCTGCAATCCCTTGGGTATGATATTCATGGATCTTAAATTAAGCACCCTATACTACTTGCCGATTCAGTATCTTACTGAGTTCGCGCCAAGTTTTTGGCACAGGTGTTGGGGATTAACATGTTTGTGAGTTTTGATTGTTATTTGTATGTGTTTTTTTCTTATTTTATTCTTTGAATTCTTTTCAGGTGTTTTGTAGTGTATGCACAGACTAAGAGGAGAACAACTTGCACTTACGACCCTTAAATCAAGAGGAATTTTCATCAAAAAAGGAGAGCCAATAGAGAAAACAACATGAACCCAGATCCTCCTCTTAGTGAAGTTCCTCTCGAGGAGGAAAAAGTGCCAAGGGTACAAGATGAAATTCCTAGTAGATGAAGAAAGGAGATACCTAAGCAGAGAACTATTAGAGATTATGCTATACCTAGATGGAATGAAGACCATAGGACAATTGTGTTGCCTAAAGGAGTGCAATTTAAGCTTAAACCAGTAACCATTACCATGGTGCAAAGAAAGTAGTTCTCTGGGTAAGAATTAGAAGACCCTTCTCAGCATCTTGACATATTTCTTAAGGTTAACAACACTATTTAGATTCTGAGTATTACAACAGATGCAATTCGATTGAAATTGTTTCCCTTCACATTGATAAAAAAAGCTAGGGATTGGCTTTAGATGTTGCTGAGTCGGTCAATTTAGACATGAGAACAATTGCAAGAGAAATTTCTGGTCAGATTTTTCCCTCCAACTAAGACAACAAATATTCATAACAATATTATGGATTTTCACCAAATGAATGAAGAACCCTTCCATAAGGCTTGAGAGAGGCTCAGGAGACTATTAAGGAGCTATCCATATCATGAGTAGCAGTTTATCAGTTGATGACCATTATCTATGCAGGGGTGAATCCACCTATAAGGTCACTCTTAGATGCAACATCTGGTGGTTTGTTCACGAACAAGTTGTCGGAAGAAGCCTTTCAATTGTTAGATGAGATGGCAACAAATTATTCACAATAGGCAACCCCAAGAGTTGTTCCAAAAAGGTAAGGCGTACACAATATTGATGAAGTTGCCATGCTAAAGGCACAATTAGAGCTGATGAGGAAGGAATTGAGTGAATTAAAAGTATAAAATGTCGTTGTAGTTTTGCAAGACTGTGTAGCATATGAGAGTGGACTATATGGATAAGATAGTAGAGTTATGGGGGATGTTAATGCAGTGGGAGATTATAAAAGAAATGACCCTTATAGCAATACATACAATCCAGGTTGGAGAAACCACTCGAATTTTTCATGGAAAGAGGGACATCAAAATACTTCATCATCTTAACCCCAAGTAAGAGCTCCCTTCAACCGAAATGTCAATCATAACCACAACCAGTCTTATCAAACACAAGTGACAACCTATTACTAAGGTCCATATCCATCACACCATTATCAAAACCAAGGTTCAAATCAAGGCCAACACTCAAACTATAATCAAGCATACCACCCACCGGGGTTTCAACCAAGACCACCTATTTAAGAGAAGAAACTAAATTTGGAAGATATGTTTGCCAACTTCATGAATAGCCAGTAACAATTTATATCGGGCCAAGAAACAAGGTGGAAATTTTAAGAACAATAGAATAGAAACCAATATGCCTTTATGAGGAATTTGGAAACATAAATTGGACAATTGGTGAATTCTTTGTCCATAAGACCAGCTAGGGTTTTTCCAACAAATGTCAACCGCAATCCAAAGGAGGAAGCTAAGGCGATCACACTAAGGAGTGCAAGGAGTTAAAACAAGAAGAAGACAAAGGTAAGTTATCTTTGCCATCATTGTCAAATATAGAGGAGCCAACACAGCAGGTAAGTGACTCTAACCTGAGGGTAGATTTGCATGTAGATGCTCTTAGTGCTGATAAGGGTAAGAGCATAGTGAATTCCAATATAAAGGATATTGACATAAATAGGTTGCCTTTTCCTAATATAGCTAGGAAAGAAAAAAAATGAGCAATTGGTCAGATTTCTAGAGATGTTTAAGAAATTGCATATCAACTTGCCTTTTCTTGAAGCTTTAGCTAACATGCCCAACTATGCTAAATTTATGAAAGAACTTTATTCTAACAAAAATAAATTAGAGGGGTTTGGAACTATACAACTAACAGAGAATTGTAGTGTTATCATTTTGAATAAGATTCCTAAGAAATTGAAAGATCCAAGTAGTTTCACTTTACCATATGAGATTGGTGAAACCTTTGTTGGAAATGCCTTGTGTGACATAAGGTCTAGTATTAATTTGATGCCATATTTTATATGCAAGAAATTGAACCTAGGGGTCTCAAGGAGATAGGTATGAGGCTCCAGCTAGCAGATATGTCAATAAGGAAACCCAAGGGAGTAATAGAGGACTCGTTGGTAAAGGTGGAGAAATTTATTTTTCCTGTAGATTTCATAGTGATGGAGATGGAAGAGGACAGGAGAGTGCTATTAATTGTAGGGAGAATGTTTTTAAACATGACAAAAGCCTTGATCGATGTACATGGTCAAAAGGTCACCCTCAAGTTCAACAATGAAGAGCTGGTAGTGGACATGAACAAGGCTCAAAAATATCCATCAAGTGATTTGGAGGAGTCTATTTACTTTGTAGACAAGATGCAAGAATGTGTAGAGGAAACTCAGGAGAAGGTATTGATAGATGACCAATTGAAGCTGAGTTTGATGCATTCCTTGGAGAATGAAGAGTTAGATGAGGTAGGAAGAGAGATGGTAGCTACAGTAAAAAATGAAAGTGGGGAAGTTATGCACAATCTTAAGCAAAAGCATGTATGAAGAGTCATGTTAGAAAATGCAAAATGAATGTCTCAACAAGTTGGAATCTAACAATGCAACAACTAAACACACTATTGACAGGGTAATCTTAGCAACATCCTTTATCAAAATCAACATCCTAAAATAACATGGGCCTTCAATGATCAAGTAATAGGTGTAAGTATAGGGATCACAAATAAGAAACTCAAAACAAGATCAAGCCTTACAAATGAATAGAATATGGTACCAATAAGGATGCAAATCACAAAAATACAAAATTCAAGGTACTTGGCACTCAGCCATGATAACCGAGTTATCCTTTGAAAACTAGTAGCCCGCAAGTCGAATTGTTTCAACCAATATACCTTGATGTAACACAAGCAAAATTCAAACCACAATTGGATGCACAAATGAACAACTACCCTAGTAACAGTGCCATTAATATAACTAGAAACATGCATTAGCCACACTGAACATATAGAAACACTGTGAAATGACATGGTATTCATAAAGCAACAAGTCACATGAAATTGCTAAATGCATAAGTATATTGCAAAACTCACATATTCCAATAAAGTATACTTGCAATATGAGGTTTAATTCTCAATGGAGATCTTTTCAAACAAGATAACTCACACAAGAAGCAAGACATGAAAAAGATTTTAAGTGTGTGTGTGAATTGGTGTGTTTGAAAGCAAACTTGAAATAGATAGCAAGCAAGTTGGAAGTTTTGGCTCAAACAAGGAAAAGGTTCCAGTTGGTAAGCAAGGTAAGATCAACACAAGTCAACCATGCAAAATGTAATAGTGCTACCAAGAGAGATAACAAAGATAAGGACTTACTCCCTAGTGGCTTAGGTATAACCCCATAATCAATACGCACCTAACAGTCCTAAGAGATTCCTTGTGATCATGGATAATTGGATACTACAGTCTAGCCATTTGTGGTCAATAAGAATAGTTCACAAACAAGAAATTAGCCAAGTAATAGGATAGCTCAAGAATGTAGATGAAAAAACAAGCACAAGTCAACACAAAAAGTGATCAAATTAAGATGCATGAGAACTGGTAAAATAATTAAATGTTAAGATGCAAGACTTATGCAACTAGTTGCAATTCAAAATCAAGAGAGAAAATAATTTCCAAATGTTTGACTAAACACTAAACACAAGCTAATGAATATGTCAACTGTTAGTGTAAGCCCTAGCCCCAATACATTGTTATAAAGCATTTAATTTAATAAATGAGGCATTTGTTTTATCTATTGTATTCCTGTGCATATCAATCGATAGAACTATCAAAGAATATTGTTTTAGTTTAAGTTATCATATGTGAGGAACATGGTTGTAAGACAATGAAACAATAGAGACTTCATTCTAAATATCCCTAGTCAGTCATTGTTATGGGAATAACAATGAATTAAGACTAGTATGCTCTCTCTTATAAGATCAGTTATGTCTTACAGATCATAAGGACAGAGTGTCAATCAGAGATCATAGATACATGTTTAGAACATGGTATCTGGATTCGATCCATTCATGAGAACACTACATGGTACAAGTCATAAGTGTTTCTCATATGCAAGTTTTGCATCGGAGTTCTTAGACCTAAAATCTCTATGAAACTCTTTATTAATTCCTGTGTACTTTGACATACACCTAATGTGCTCATAATAGAGTGACAAGTATGGGTATGCTTGGGTATGCACTGATTCATGTTAGAGAGCATGAGAGAAGTGAAGGGATTACCCCTTTCAATAAGAGAGAAAATATCATCGGTCACTTGATCAGTGAACTGAGAAGTGTACGGCCATACCGAGATGAAATAATGAGTAATCATTATTTATCTGAGAGTTCAGTGTCACTGGAATATCAAGAAAGGAATTAATATATATAAGGATGACTAGTTCCATGCCTTATATTAATTTTGATATTTATGGGTAAGGGACTATGCAAAATTGCATTTGGTCACTAAATGCCATTTGCATTTTCATTTAATTTGGAATGCTATAATATCTTGCTAGAGAATATATATAGCCTTTGAATTAATTCATTAATTCATTTCCAATATTAAATGGACCTATACGATCGCACACAAAGCATTGGACTTAAGATATTTAAATAAAGTATTAGGCATTAATTTGGGCTTTTAATTAAAGTCAAATTAATGTATGTAATGGGTATTAAAATTGCTAAATGGACCTTCATCCATTAGAGAGAGAGATTCAACCCACAAGGTTAATTTATATTAATTAATTATCTTGTATTAATTAAGTTAATTGAGTATTAAAGCCTAAAAGAATTTAAAATCAAATTAAAACACTTTATTAAGAGATAAAGTGACTGAAATTCTAAGATAAAAATCAATGAGAATTTCGGCACATGCTTATTTCCTAAATTAAGTGATTTGTTTTGATTAAATGTCTTATGTTTATTTTGAATTAATTTGAATTTAAAATTTAAAGGAATTTGAGTTAATGTATGTAACTTAATTAGAAAGTGATGGAGGCTGAATTTACTAGCTAAATTTGAAATTAACACTTACCTAAATAAGAGAGACATAAATGAACTAAAGAAAAAAAACCCTAGGGGTGAATTACTATCTCTCACACTCTTGGACGAATTTCACAAGGGCAAAGGATTCTTCCCTGTTCTCTTGTGTTCTTGGACAGATATAGCAACCAAAGGGAAGTACAAGATCAGATCTTGTAGCTTTAATCCATTACCATTGCCAATTATTTACACATAGAGCTAGCACTCTTAATTTTACGCCTTCCTTGCAATTGTGTGTGTGAACATAGAGAGGAGTGGCATAGAGGCTGTTCCTTTGGCATTGGTGGTGAAGATCTAAGGTAAATAAATCCTTCTTAGTTGCTGGTAATCATCAAAATCAAATCTTGAAGTGCATCTAAATTTGTAAGTTTCAAAACCCTAAAATTGCATTTTTTTGATTTTTTTTATGGAATTGTGTGGTATGTATGATCAATTTTATTATTTTTTCGTTTCATGATTATCATGTACATACCATGTGATATTCCATCAGTGGTATCAGAGCCTAAAAAAGCTTATTTTAGTGCTTTAGATTCATGAAATAATTATTCAAAAATCGTTCGTTTAATAACATGTAATGCTGAAATTTTCTGTTTTGAGTTTTTTGCATTGTTTTGGTGTAAAACGATTTTAAATGATTAGATAGGTATTATAATTATTATGATATGTTAATATACTGTACTAAGATGTTCTTAGAGCTGTTCATGGTCGGATTTAATTATAAATACCTAATGGTACATGTTAATCTTGAAACTAGGTGCTAGTTGACATGTTAAGTGTTTGTTTAACAACTAGTTTTCAAAATTAAATGTAAAAACGATTTTGGCATGTTTGTAAGTTATTTTTAAAGATTAATAGGTCAGGACATGTTTTAAAATTTATTTTAATTCTGGTCCATGACAATTTAATTGATTAATTTTAAAATCACTTAAAACTATGACTAGTTTTTGTTTGTTATATGTTTAATCAACATTGTTTGTTTTGTTTTGATTAAAATGGTAAAACACATTTAGATCAGATCAATACAGAACATTAACTCAATATCTATGACCTTATTTAAATTATTAAATGACTCATAAAATTTTTTAAGTGTTTGTGCATTTTTATGGCATTAATTGAGCATTAAACAACTAGTTTCATTGTTGTTTGTTTGTTTTAATATGAATGCCGTGTATGATATATATGTTCTTCATGATTTTATGTTTTAATTTATGTTGGTACATATTATATGTATTTTTAATGTTTATGGGCTGTATGACATAAAATTAAAAATGGCAAAATTGGAAATTATACTAGAGTTGATTTATGGCACAAATCTAACTAGTTTGTGTTTTATGCTTATAAGAGAACTTATTCAATAAGAGGATTTAGTCCATTGGGCTTCAGCCTAGGCCCATCACGGGGTCCTCTCTTAAAATTTCAAGTACACAATTTTCATTAATGGGTTTGGCTAAATTAATTAAAATTGGACTTTATTTTATCCATGAATGTTATGTATATTTATTTGCTTGTTTTGTGTGATGAATGGATATGCATGGTGCATTCATGGGCCTTGGGTTTTTGTAATTAAATATGGCCTGCGAGCCATTATGTATTATTGTAAAAGTTTCATTTATTTCTTGGAATAGAATTTATTTGAACACTTTGTAAATCAAAATGAAGCCCACCAGAGTGGAGAAGCCCAACTCGAAGATTCTTATGTAATAGTATAGAATCTTAGTTGTAGGTTTTTGGGCCCATGTTTGTCACGCTTTACTTTATGCAATTATATATATATGCATGCTATGAATGGATGACAAAGTGTATGCCATGTAAGCTGTAATAAAATGAATCCCTAAAATATTAAGTCACAAAAGTTGCCTTCCTAATTTGAAACATGTCAAGGCATTGATCATCGGTCATGTAGAGTAGGAGTCTTAGATGCACCCGATTATCTTTGTGAGGCATGGGTTGTGAATGTAGGTTGGACTTAACATGGAAAGGGATGCCCAGACCTAGGCAACTACTAAATGGGTTTGTGCTATAACATCTTAAGATGTTAGCCCATTGGATCCAAGAGTCATGTACGAGACATGATTGGACTTTTCCTACCTAAGTAACTTAACTTGTTAGGTGTACAAGCTCAGCTTGACTAATAAGTTGCTATGAAAAGTGGATCTTGGCCCACATTAAATCACTAACGTGAATTATTTAAAGGGATATTAATTCGATTTGTGGGATTATAAATAAGACCTCATTTAATCTTGCTAAGTTTTATTGTAGATTGAAAATGGCTTCTTCAAACAACAACTTTTCATTGCGATCGGTCCAGGAAAAGGACATACTGAATGGTACCAACTTCATAGACTGGTCTCGAAACTTAAGAATAGTTCTTAAGCAAGAGAAAAAATCATATGTTTTGGATGTACCCTTGCCTGAAGAACCTGGTAGGAATGCCTTTGTGGTTTAAAAGGAAACTTTTAAGACCAAGAAGAGCAACTCCAATGATGTGACCTGTTTGATGCTGGCCACTATGGTGCCCAACTTGCAAAAGCAATTCATGGACAAAGAGGCTTATATGATCATGGTGCACCTCAAGGAGATGTTCCAAGATCAAGCTCATAACAAGAGGTTCGTGACAACAAAGGCCTTAATTTTCTATAAAATGGTTGCGGGTACTCCTGTTAGTACCCATGTACTCAATATGAAAGGGTATCTTGATACTCTTGAGAAGCTTGAGGTACTAGTCCCGAAGGAATTAGCCACTGACTTGATCTTAGGTTCATTGAATGATGATTATGATCCATTTATTATGAATTATAACATGCATGCAATGAACAAGACAGTCACCGATCTTCATGGGATGCTTAAGAATGCTAAAGAGAACATTCGAAAGACCAATCCCATACTAATGGTTCAAGGGGGCATTAAGAATGGGTGCTAAGGGAAAGGGAAAGGGAAAGGCAAAACCCAAGAATGACCTGGCTCGGTTCAAGTCATGTGGGAGTGCACCTCAGGCCCAACCTAATCCCAAGGCACAAAAGCTCAAGGAGAGCAAGAGCACATGCTTCCACTGCAACAAGATAGGGCATTAGAGGAAGAATTGCGCTCTCTTCAAGGAAGAACAAAAGAAAAATGGAGCCAAGGCATCCAATTCTGGTATTTTTATTGTTGAAATTAACCTTTCTTTTTCTACCACTTAGGTATTGGATACCGGTTGTGGTTCTCACATTTGTTCAAATGTGCAGGGGCTAAGAAATAGGCGGTTACTTGGGAAGAATGAAGTGGACCTCCGTGTGGGGAATGGAGCACGAGTTGCTGCCATAGAGATAGGAGACTATCAACTCACTTTACCTTCCGGACTTTGTTTAGTTTTGAAAAATTGTTATTATGTGCCTGCTATGAGCAGAAACATTATTTCAGTTTCTTGTTTGGATTTGAATGAATTTGATTTTGTTATTAGAAATGGCAATGCTTATATTCGTTGCCAAGGCATTTCATATGGCAATGCCATGTTACAAAATGGCCTTTATATCCTTAATCTACAAAACAAAGAGTCCATATACAACATTAATACAAAGAGGGTTAAATCAAATGAATTGAACCCTACTTACTTCTGGTATTGTCATTTAGGGCATGCAAATAAAAACGTATTTCAAGACTCCACAAATCTGGGATGCTTGGGTCATTCGACTTAGAGTCTTATGACACATGCGAGCCATGTTTGCATGGAAAAATGACAAAGAGTCCTTTTAACAAGAAAGGTGAGAGGACTAATGACTTATTGGAACTAATACATACCGATGTATGTGGACCATTAAGTACACAAGCTAGAGGTGGTTTTAACTACTTTGTGATGTTTAGAGATGACTTCAGTAGATATGGCTACGTCTATCTAATAAAGTACAAGTCTGAAACTTTTGAGAAATTCAAAGAGTTTAAGAATGAAGTAGAAAACCAACTTGGCAAAAGTATAAAAGCCATTCGATCAGATCGAGGTGGCGAATACTTAAGCCAAGAGTTTGACAGTCATCTAAAGAAGTGTGGTATTATTTCACAGCTCACTCCTCCTGGAACACCACAATGGAATGGTGTGTCTGAAAGGAGAAATCAAACTCTGTGGGACATGGTTCGATCAATGATGAGTCAAGCAAATCTTTCTGTCTCCTTTTGGGGTTATGCATTAGAAATTGCTGCGTTTCTATTAAACTGTACGCCAACTAAAGCAGTTGAGAAAACACCATACAAAGTATGGACTGGGAAAGAACCCAATATGTCATTTCTCAGGATTTAAGGCTGTGAAACACATGTTAAGAAATTAACATATGATAAAGTAGAGTCCAAATCCACTGTCTGCTTGTTTATGGGTTATTCCAAAGAAATAAAGGGATACTACTTTTACTCACAAGTCAAGAACAAAGTATTTGTTGCTCGTAAGGTTATTTTCTTGGAAAAGGAGTTCCTTCTCAAGAAAGACAGTGGGAGTAAAGTAGAATTTTGAGAAATTCAGGTGCCACAAACTCCTATAGAGGATGAGTTGGAAATGGGATCAAGTTCACAACCAGTTGTGGAATAAGAACCCATTACACAAGAACCTAGAAGGTTCGGTAGGGTACGTCAGGAGATTGAGAGATACTGATTTCTAATCACTGATAGTGACACTATTGATTTAGTAGATCATGAGGATCCTACTACCTATCGAGAAGCTATTGAGAGCCCTGACTCAAAAAATTGGCTTGAAGCCATGAAATTTGAGATGTAATCAATGTACGATAACCAGGTTTAGACCTTGGTTGATCCACCAGAAAGTGCTAAGGTAATTGAATGCAAGTGGCTATTTAAACTCAAAGCTGATAAGACCTACAAAGGTAAACTAGTAGCAAAAGATTTTCGACAAACTCATGGTGTAGACTATAATGAGACCTTTTCGCCTGCAGTCATGCTCAAGTCTATTAGGATCTTGCTTGCCATAGCTGCATATCATGATTATGAGATATGGCAAATGGATGTCAAAATTGCTTTCCTCAACTAAAATTTACTTGAGGATGTGTATATGACACAGCCTGAGGGTTTTGTCAATCCCAAGCATCCTAAAAAGGTTTGTAAGCTTCAAAAATCCATTTATGGATTAAAGCAAGCATCCTGAAGTTGGAATCTTCGTTTTGATGAGGCAGTTAAAGAATTTGACTTCATCAAGAACGAAGATGAGCCTTGTGTGTACAAGAAGGTTAGTGGGAGCATAATAGTATTTTTGGTCCTATATGTGGATGACATCCTTCTCATTGGGAATGACATTCCAACATTGCAAAAGGTTAAGCAATGGTTGGGGAAATGTTTCTCAACGAAAGACTTAGGTGAAGCCGAGACAATACTTGGTATTTG
This sequence comes from Excoecaria agallocha, assembly GCA_037975025.1. Classification (NCBI taxonomy): domain Eukaryota; kingdom Viridiplantae; phylum Streptophyta; class Magnoliopsida; order Malpighiales; family Euphorbiaceae; genus Excoecaria; species Excoecaria agallocha. The sequence continues at coordinate 22,533,512 of CM075812.1, forward strand.
GATCTATAGAGATAGATCGAATTGGCTTTTGGGACTAAGTCAAGAAAAGTACATAGACAAAGTACTAAAGCATTTTAGTATGGGAGACTCAAAGAAGAACAGTGCCCTAAAACCAAAGAAGAAAGGACAACATGAGTATAATCCCATATGCATCTGCTATTGGATCTATCATGTACGCTATGTTATGTATTAGGTTGGATGTTGCTCATGCACTAATTATAACCAGTAGGTTTCAGCAAGACCTTGGTGAGAAGCACTAGTCTGCTGTAAAGGGGATTCTAAAGTACCTACAAAGGACTAAGGATCATTTCTTGGTGTATGATGGTCAATAAGAGATCGTCATACAAGGTTATGCCAATGTTGCTTTTCAGACCAGCACTTAGAATTCAAGATGGTTTGTTTTTGTTTTGAACGGTGGTACTGTTAGCTGGAGAAGCTCGAAGCAAGAGATCGTTGCCGACTCAACTATATAATTTGAGTATACTGCAGCAAGCAAGGCTGCAAAAGAGGCTGTTTGGATTAGAAATTTCATTTCTGGATTAGGAGTGGTCCCAAGCATCCTAGATACATTAGAAATTTTCTATGACAACAACGGGGCCATCGTACAGGCCAAAGAGCCCCGATCACATCAGAAATCCAAACACATACTCAGGAGGTACCACCTGATCAGAGAGATCATTGATCATGGGGACGTCAAGGTTAGCAAGATAGCAAGTGAAGACAATGTAACAGATCCTTTGACGAAACAGTTGCATCCAAATCTGCACGAAACTCATTTAAGAGCATTCGATCTTAGGGCTATGCCCAATTGGGACTAGTGCTAGTGGGAGATTGTTAGTGTAAGCCCTAGCCCCAATACATTTTTATAAAACATTTAATTTAATAAATGAGCCATTTGTTTTATCTATTGTATTCCTGTGCATATCAATTGATAGAACTATCCAAGAATGTTGTTTCAGTTTAAGTTATAATATGTGAGGCACATGGTTGTAAGACCTTGAAACAATAGAGACTTCATTCTAAATATCCCTAGTCAGTCATTGTTATGGGAATAACAACGAATTAAGACTAGTATGCTTTCTCTGATAAGATGAGTTCTATCTTATGGATCATAAGGACAAGAGTGTCAATCAGAGATCATAGATACATGTTTAGAACATGGTATCTGGATTCGATCCATTCATGAGAACACTACATGGTACAAGTCATAAGTGTTTCTCATATGCAAGTTTTGCATCAAAGTTCTTAGACCTAAAATCTCTATGAAACTCTTTATGAATTACTGTGTACTTTGACATACACCTAACGTGCTCATAACAGAGTGACAAGTATGGGTATGCTTGGGTATGCATTGATTCCTGTTAGAGAGCATGAGAGAAGTGAAGGGATTACCCCTCTCAATAAGAGAGAAAATATCATCGGCCACTTGATCAGTGAACTGAGAAGTGTATGGCCATACCAAGATGAAATAATGAGTAATCATTATTTATCTGAGAGTTCAGTGTCACTGGAATATCAAGAAAGGAATTAATATATATAAGGATGACTAGTTCCATGCCTTATATTAATTCTGACATTTATCGGTAAGGGACTATGCAAAATTGTATTAGGTCACTAAATACCATTTGCATTTTCATTTAATTTGGAATGCTATAATATCTTGCTAGAGAATATATATAGCCTTTGAATTAATTCATTAATTCATTGCAAATATTAAATGGGCCTGTAGGATTGCACACAAAGCATTGGGCTTAAAATATTTAAATAAAGTATTGGGCATTAATTTGGGCTTTTAATTAAAGTCAAATTAATGTATGTAATGGGTATCAAAATTGCTAAATGGACCTTCGTCCATTAGAGAGAGAGATTCAGCCCACTAGGTTTAATTTTAATTAATTAATTATCTTGTATTAAAGCCTAAAAAAATTTGAATCAAATTAAAACACTTAAATAAGAGATAAAGTGACCGAAATTCTAAGATAAAAATCAATGAGAATTTCGGCACATGCTTATTTCCTAAATTAAGTGATTTGTTTTGATTAAATGTCTTATGTTTATTTTGAATTAATTTGAATTTAAAATTTAAAGGAATTTTAGTTAATGTATGTCACTTAATTAAGAAGTGATGGAGGCTGAATTTACTAGCTAAATTCGTAATTAACACTTACCTAAATAAGAGAGACATATAAATGAACTAAAGAAAAAAAGCCTAGGCGTAAATTACTCTCTCACACACTCTTGGCCGAATTTCACAAGGGGAAAGGATTCTTCCTTGTTCTCTTGTGTTCTTGGGCAGAAATAGCAACCAAAAGGATGTACAAGATCAGATCTTGTAGCTTCAATCCATTACCATTGCCAATTATTTACACATAGAGCTAGCACTCTCAATTTTAAGCCTTCCTTGCAATTGTGTGTGTGAACATAGAGAGGAGTGGCATAGAGGCTGTTACTTTGGCATTGGTGGTGAATATCTAAGGTGAATAAATCCTTCTTAGTTGCTAGTCATCATAAAAATCAAATCTTGAAGTGCATCTAAAGTTGTAAGTTTCAAAACCCTAAAATTGCATGTTTTCGATTCTTGTTATGGAATTGTGTTGTATGTATGATCAATTTTATTGTTTTTTCGCTACATGATTATCATGTACATACCATGTCACATTCCATCATCAATACCATAGATTCAATATTCATAAATCTCTAAATTTGTTGCTAAATTAACATGCACAAGAAAATGCCTAAGGTACCCATGTGCATTATGCAATCATCAATTGCCATAAAGAGGTCCAGCATGCCAAGCACGAAGCATCCAACAAGAGTCAAGAATGGTACAACATTTCCTTATATCACATGCCATAGAAATAATAACCATATGCCTATGTTCACTCAATGCACCAAATCAACTAAATTGAGTAACCAAAGAGCTCACATTCAGCAGGTAAAAGCCAATTATCAGCAACAATATACGAATGGGAACTATAAGAATCCGAAATGAATGAAATAGTAGTAAAAATTTATATTCCTAAGTACCTAAATAGTGGCCAAAATAGGGAAAATTCTCACACAGGCAATTAATTAAACATGTGGTGGGTAGAACTTTAACAAAGGAAAATTGATGCAATGAGACGCAAACAGACATCCAACAGCAAAATTATGAAGAAAAATGCAGGAATTAATTGATCAAATCTTTAATAGTTACAAAAAGATGAATTTAGCCATAAGAAATTGTAAATTAGAGATGAAGAACAAGAATACATACCTGGAACCACTCTACCCCATGAGAAATTGTTTAAAAATTAACACAAGAGAACAAGAAGGCATTTAAGTGCAAAATCAAAAACCCAACAAAAAATTGATGAAATTGAACATTAGGGTTGAGAAAATTGTAAAGATGTGTGAAGAGTGAGCAAGTAAAACAAGAACATAGAAATTATTCGAGGGATGGAGAGAAGGGAAAAACAAAAAAGAAAGAGTGAAGAGAAAAATAAAGGAAAAATTGACAAATAAAGAAGAAAGGAAAAACAAAATAAACTAACAAAATGAAAAATAAAAACAAAAAATCAACACACACATCGCAAGAAAGAAAAACAACAAAAAGAAAAAGAAAATGAAGAAGAAGAATAAGAGAACTTACTTGGATGGAGATGGAGAACATGTTAGATTTAGGCAAATGAAGGGAAACTTAAAGAAAACAAAACACAAAAAGAACAACCAAAGTGAAAATCAGTAAAGGAAAACAAAAACAAATGAAGAAAGACATACAAGGTAAGAAAAATGATTCAAAACAAGAAAAACAAAGAATAAAATTAAACAAATTAAAGATAAGGGGAAGAAGAAGACTTACCGATTGAAGAAATATAGATGAATCAAGACCTAAATGAATGCGAAGAAGAAGAAATAATAAAGAAATAATAAATAAAAGAGAGAGAAATGGGAGAGAAAAGAAAAAGAAAATGGAAGAAAGAGAAGGAAAATAAACGACGGTTTTAAAAATCTTATTTTGAAATTAGGGTTTTTGGGGGCTCACGGTCAATAGTGAAAACCTACTGACCATGAGGTAAGTTTAATTTGGCTACTAGACGAAAAAAGAACAAAGCTATGATTAGTAGGAAAAACGCACTCATTGTGACCTAGAAAACTTCCGATACAGAACTAAATGCACAAATATATCATGGTCAGCAATAAAAGTATACTTACCATGACCTGTGGCTCTCTGAGTTCTAAAAGCTAGAATGATTGTATGTCACGATCAACAGTCAAAACCTACCAACCGTGACCTACAAAACTTTGAGGTATAGAAGCAAACATGAAATTATGTCATGATCAGCACTTAAAACATACTCACCATGACATATGACTCTCTCTCTAATCCAAAAGTGAAAATACCCCTATGTCACGATCAATAGGGATAACTTACTAACCATGACCCCTGAAAATAATCAAATATGTTCCATCTTTTGAACTACTGGGGTTAGAACAAAGCATTGCAAAACGACTTCAATGGGCAAAAACTTACACTTGAAGACCTCTAAGCCAAAATCTTTTAAACCACAAATAAACCTAAACAACTATCAAAATAGTAGAAAAGCTAATAAAAATAAGGGGTAGGAGTAGTTCTAAATTTATCAAGTCTGTAGCTGGACTTTTAAATATCATCAAGGATCTGTGAGGGTGACGATCACTGAAGTGCCATCGAATGTTAATTCAAAACAGGCTTCACAAGATGTCCATTTACCCTGAACTCCTTTTCATCTCTTGGGTTTTTTAGAGTCCCCACACCAAACTTGTTTGCTCCTATGACTTTAAAAGGTCCTTTCTACCTTGATTTTAATTTTTTGGGAAATAATACAAGAGCACCTTAATCCCGAGCATAAATTCCTTTTTCATTGGTGTTATCTTTGCATTTGGAAGCATGATTATAAGCCCAAAACTTGAGTTCTTCCAACTCATTCAACTGTAGTGACCTACATTTTCCTACACTTACAAGATCAAATTTTAAGGATTTGGTGGCTTAATAAGCTTTATGTTCTAATTCTACTGGGAGGTGACAAGACTTGCCAAAAAACTAACCTAAAGGGTGACATCCCTATAGGAGTCTTAAATGTTGTCTTGTATGCTCATAATGCTTTATCTAGCTTAAGGTACCAATCATTTCTAGAGGCATTGACCATTTTCTCTAAAATAACCTTAAGTTCCCGGTTTGACACCTCCACTTGACTATTAGCTTAGGCATGGTATGGGATAGTGACTTTATGCCTGAGTCCAAACCTTTTTAAAAAAGCCCTAAATTGATGGTTAACAAAATGTTTACCACCATCACTGTTGATGGCTTTGGGAGCTCCATATCGGGTGAATATGTTTTTCCTTAGAAATTCCAGCATTACTTTAGCATCACAAGTCCTAGTAGCTATGGCTTTTACCCATTTGCTCACATAGTCTACCGCCACTAAAATATATTCAAACCCGTAGGACACTGGAAAAGGTCCTATAAAATCTATACCCTATAAATCAAATAGCTCTACTTCAAGTATATTGGTCAATGGCATCTCATCTCCCATAGATATAATTCCTACCCTTTGACAATGATCACAAGATTGAATATATATTTTCACATCATTAAATAAGGTAGGCCAATAAAAACCAGGAGTTAGAATTTTCGATACCATTCTATTTGGTCTATGATGTCCATCGGCCTCTTTACTATGACATGCTTTAATGATATCTCCTTGCTCCTCTTGGGGAACGCACCTCCTTAACACTTGATCAGCACATAACTTAAATAGATAAGGGTCATCCCAATTTTAGTGCTTTGCATCAGCTTTCAATTTCTTTCTCTATTGCCATGTATAATCCCTTAGCATGTATCCACTTGCAAGAAAATTTGCCAAATCAGCAAACCAAGGAATAACAACTTCATACATGAATAAAGCACATATATGTTCATCAGTGAACAAATCTAAAATCTCCCTTTTTTCAATGTGATCGTGTTTGAGTTAAGATAAGTGATTCGCCACAAAGTTTTCCACCCTTTTTTTGTCTTTGATTTCTAGGTCAAACTCTCATAAAAAGAGTACCCATTTGATCATCATCGATTTTGACTCCTTTTGGCAAAGAGATGTCTCAGTGTCGTATGATCAGACCACACCACAATTTTTGCACCTAGCAAATATGGCATAAACTTCTCAAATGCAAAGACTATTGCCAACAGCTCCTTCTCGACTGTGGTATAATTAACCTGAGCTCCGGTCAAGGTATAGCTTGCATAGTAAATTGCACAAAATACCTTTTCCTTTCTTTGTCCCAACACTGCCCCTACTACAAAATTGATTACATTGCACATTAGCTCAAATGGCAAATACCAATCCAGAGTGATAATCACCAGAGCTGAAATAAGCTTCTATTTCAATGCCTCAAATGCCTATAAACACTCATTAGTGAAATCAAAAGCAACATCTTTCATTATTAAATTTGATAAGGGTTTGGCAATTTTTGAAAAATCTTTAATAAACTGCGATAAAAACCTGCATGCCATATAAAGCTCCTAACTCTCTTGATATTTGTTAGGGATGAAAGTTTCTCCTATGACCTCTACTTTGGCTCTATCCACCTCTATTCCCTTTTTTGAAATTTTGTGTCCCAATACAATGCCTTCCCCTCACCATAAAAGTGGCATTTCTCCTAATTTAATACTAGATTGGTTTTCTCACACCTCTCTAGCAATAAATCGAGATTCTTTAAACAACTCTCAAATCTTTCCCATATATGGTGAAGTCATCCATAAACACTTCCATAAATTTTTCTATAAAATCATGGAAAATTGCCATCACACACTGCTTGAAATGTAGCTGGTGCATTGTACAACTAAAAAGGCATTCTCTATAGGCAAAAATACTGTAAGGGTAGGTGAATGTGGTTTTCTTTTAGTCCTCCGAGTTATATGGGGATTTGTAAATATCTTGAATACCTATTTAAAAAACAATAAAACCTATTCCCTGGTAGCTTATAATAACATCTTATCAATGAATGACAATGGGAAGTGATCTTTCCTAGTGAAGCTATTCAACCTCCTAAAATCTATACAGACTCTCTCTAACCTGTGATTGTACGAGTTGGAATGAGTTCATCAAGCTCATTTTTAACCACCGTCATTCCTCCTTTCTTTGGAATGCATTGTATAAGACTCACCCACTTACTATCTAGATGGGATAGATGATACCTAATTAAGGAGCTTGAGTACCTCTTTCCTAACCACTTCTTGCGTCGCTAGATTTAGCCTCCTTTAAGGTTGAGCCACTGGTTTACATTCTTCCTCCATCGAAATCTAGTGAGTGCAATAGCTCTGATCCCCTTCAAGTCCAATGTTTCTCGTCCAATTGCTTCCTTATGCCTTTTCAACACTTTGATCAACATCTCCTCTTTAAAACCTATCAACATATAAGAGATAATCACTAGTTTTGTTTCATTTTCCAAAAACACATATTTTGAATAAGGGGGAAGATGTTTGAGTTTAGTTTTTGAATCTCCCTTTTGTGATGCAAACTCTTCCTCACTTGGATCCTCTTCTTCACATCTTTGCTAGTAAACCTTAGACATTATAACAAGACTGATATTTCTGCAACTATAATGCATTCCTTGGTTACTGTCTCTATGCTTCAAGATTGTTGAGGTTCACACCCTTTAAATGTGTCTACTAGTCTTAACTTCCTTGTTTGACTCTGTTGATTCTAATGTTTATAATTCTTGATGGAGAAACCAATTTTGCTAAACTTTGATTGCATTTATTCTGTCGATACATGTTGTGTTACCATATTATGCTTTATTTTTATATCCCTAAGCTTGTTGTAATAGCTATAAACTTGTTACTACTGTTCCCATTTGGGGAAACTTATTCTTGCTCTATTTTATTATTTGTAGTGGCACCCAAAAGACCTCGTGATCAGTCTGTCCCACCTCTTTCCAGCCAGCCTCTATCAACTAGTCCATAACTTGAGTCAAGTCAACCACCTACCACCAAAAAGAATAAGAAATCAAAAGCTTATAAAGTGCCTAACTGGGTTCCAGTAGACCATCATACAAGATATGTAATTTTGTCCAATTATTAGTACCTTCCATCGGCCTATTTAGACATGAGTCTACTGAAGAATTTGGAAATCAAGGATGATATGGAAAGGCTAATTGCTGGCATAGGCTGGGAGAGATTCTTTGCTTGTAGGGAGCTTGTGTACTCTAACCTTACAAGAGATTTTGTGACCACTATCAAGTGCAAAGTTAGGGAAAATATAGAAGAAAAGACAAATAGGGTTACCTTTATTTGTGAAGGCACCCCATACAACATGACTTTTTTAAATTCTCTGATGCTTTGGGATTTCTTACTTTTACCCCAAATACTTTCCCTAACTATGACAAGAATACAGTCTGGGATGAAATCAAAGATCCTTTATCCGATGTTAGATACCAATCAGGAATAACAAAGTCCCATCACTCAATGGATCACCCCTCTGCCCCTCAAAATTTTGCATAGATTCTTCTCTCTATCACCTATAAGCCATGTAAAATCAGTAGGGCAAGTTAATCTTCTAGAGGCTCTTTTCTTGGCTGTCATGCTTAGAGGGTACCCCATCAATGGTGCATATCATTGGTGGTAAAAATTAAAAGAAATCAAACAACAACCAACCAAGATGAAGAGAATCTCTTTGGAGGGTTGGGTGACTATACTAGCTAAGGTTGGGAATCATCCTTTGAATGAGGATAAGGCCCTTTCTATTTTGGCATACTTAGACCAAAAGCTTTTGAAGAATAAGAAGGTGCTTATTGAGGATGCCACAATAGAGCATGGCATTAGGCTTACTAATAGGGATGAATTCCTTGACAAAATGATTAGAAGCCTAAGCAATCCTCCACGTGCTCTAGACCAAGGAGCTATCACCCTAACTTCTGTGCAATATGCTGAGTTGATAGCAAGGATGGATACCCTCGGTGCTAAAAAAGAAGAGTTCAAAGAGGAGCAGCACTAAATTCTGATTGCTTTAGGCACTTTGGTCTCCAAGATGGATGTCATTTTTCCTTCACATACAGCCCCTCCACCACCACCATCTTCTCCCTAAGATTGATTGTAGGGAATCCTCTGCCCCTATTTATTTTTTGTGTTCATATTTTATCTTACTGAGGATAGTAAGCTTTTAAAGTGTGGGATAGAAGAGTACATTTTTGGAGTACAGAACATTTGTTTTTGTGAATTGTTGAAGATAGAACTTTTTGCTATCTTGATACTAATTTTATGAAGATTGTGAAGATTTTTATGCAGATTTGTTGAAGATGAAGATTAGTTACAGTGCTTGTTTTGGGAAGTTCTTGAACCACAAACTCTATTTTTTAGTTTTAAAGTTTTTTTAGTTTATATTTTAAGTAGTTGGATGCTTTCGGATTATTTAGTGAATTTTTTAGTTTAAATTTTAATTTTCAGTTACCTTAATTAGTTTTTGGTATTTTAATCTTTTTACTACATTATTTCTTTACTTTTATCCTCATTTTTAGTAGTTTTGCTTTCTAGTCTTTAAAGTTTGAATAATTTGGTTGTGTTTTCTAAGTTGTTATTTTCAATTGCAATTTAGTTTGAGTTTGCCCAATTTATGCTTGATTGAATCAATTTGAACTTAGGCTTGAGAACTATTTGTTTAGAGAGATAAGGTAGCAAGAGAGTAGTTGTATGCCTTAGCGAGAAATTTTCTATCTATTAGTCTCAATTAGTCATATACCGCTCGATTTCTATTTACATGTGCATGTTAGGCTATTTTTGTGAAAAATGTCAAAAAAAACTAATGAGTGAGAGTGATGGGGTGAAGGATTTTAGAAAAGTCAAAACCTTCCTTATCACCCTTCAAAACAAACATTTAACTCAGGTAGAATTAGGACATGACCTCAGCAGCCTTTCTTTGGCGGTCACATTTATAATGACTTTTATCCTACCTTGTGATAAATTTTACCATTGTTAACCCCTTTGAGCCTAATTATTATGCTAAAGGCGTACTATCTAAATTTTTTTTATTTCATTATTAATTGACCATATAACTTAAATGCCTTTTATCTCCCCTGATTTAGAATTGGTCATTGTAGGTTAGGTAATAAAAGAAGAAACTTGCATAATGAGTTTGAAATTGAGCTTTGATTATCGATCAAGAAAATTAAGAAGTTCTAAAATTATTGGATCTTGTAAACTGATTCTTGAAATTCGTAAGACATTGATAATTTTGAGAATTAAGAGTGTTAGTGCCCCGTTAGTTGAATTAAAAGGTTTATTCAAAAAAATAAAAAAATAGTAGAATAAAGGTTATGCTATAGAAATTTTATTTATTTCAGTACTGCAGAAAATAAGTGTGGGGTACCTAGCATTTATGAGGGAGTGTTAATTGTTGAGCTAGTTTAAGAGATAAAAATTTTAGCCCTTACTTCCTCTACATTTGTGAGTTAGTCAATATCCCTTAAGTTTCATCCTTCAGTTTTGATAACAAGGGCAGAAAAATGGAAAGAGTTATTGATTTTCAAAAAGTTAGGTGGTATTTTTGGTAGTGTGGCTTATTTTGTTTTGCTCACTTCATCTCTTCTTTAGAGATAATACCTCAACCTTCAATTACAACCTTAATATAAGTCCTCGTGATCATATTTTTGCTCTAAATTATTTAGTGGAGATGATCCTTGAGGTTCAGGTATTAAAAAAGAGGCTTATGGCTATTCTAAGTTTCAAGAGCAAAACCATTTTGCAAAATTTTTTCTCACTTATCTTTTTGCTCAATTGTTTAAGTTCACTAGTAGTTTTAGTTTTGCAAAACGATGAACTTTTTTTGGCTTAGCACATGCGCACAAGAAATTATTAAGTATAAATTAATTTGAGTCTCTTTGATTAAATTTTTCATTTGAGTGTCTTCTACTAAGTGTTATTATAGCTCATTTGAATTTCCTTATTTTGAGTCAGATTTTGAATTTTCAAGTATATGGATGATTCGTTTGCTAAGCAAAGTCTAAGTGTGGGGTAGTTGATAACTTTAATTTAGTCTTTATATTTTTAGTCAATTTTAATATTATTTCAAGTGCCTTTTGCTTTATTTTGTTTGAATTCAAAAATTTCTATCCAAATTCAATAAATCTTATCTTTTATGTGTTTTGAAGGACTTTTGATGGGTTTCTATACTTAAATACAGATTTTGTAAGTACTTCACAGTTAGCAGGTTTTAGTTCTGACCGTGACCTAGTGCTTCATGGCAAAACACACAATTTACATTATGTCATGGTTAGCATATATTATGTGCTTACCATGACTTGGCCAATTTTCAGTCCTAAACCAAGAAGAGAAGACCTCACGGTCAGCACTAATTATATACTAACCGTGAGGTATGCAAACTTCAATCCAGAATTTAAGGGAACAATATGTCATGGTCAATAGACAAAGGGTGCTAACCATGAGGTCTGTATTTCTCAGTCTAGAAGCTAATCATGAAGTATGTCACGGTCAATAGGAAAAGAGTGATGACCATCACCTATTTCAGTCCAGAGATAGAACTTCAACATGTCACGGTCAGTAGGAATTTAGTGCTGACTGTGACCCCTATTAGGGCCTATATATACCAGATTTTTTTTACTTGGCATAGATCTACGATTTTTCTAGATCTAGGGTTTCCCTATTTCTTTGTTCCTTCATTTCTTCATTTTTTCTATTTAGTATATAGTTTTATACTTGCAAATAGGTTAGATTTACATCAAACTACATAAATTAAACACAAAAATATAGGTTAGAGACTTAGTTTCTTCCATTTGGAGCTCACTTTCATTAGAGATATGGAAAAGAAGACTGAAGAAGCTTGGGTTCTAACTGAGAGTTCTTCCTCACACGAATTTCTAGGTTTTTTCTATCCTTTTCTTCTCTCATTTTGCAATGGGTAGTGAGTAGTTAGCTAGTTGTTTGGGGGATCTTTGAATCCCCTATCCCTAATGTGAATATTTAATATTTCTTAATTTATATATAGATGAAAGGTTTATTTTACTGTTGCTTCATTGAAATCTCATAGGTTTTTGTTATTTTGAGTAATTTGCCAAATTTTGATGAATGATTTTATCATATTACCTTGTTTGGATTTTTTACTTCAATGCTTGAATGCCATGGATGTTATACCTCTTATTTTTTATCATGTTAGTTGTAATTTTGCGATTGCTCCAGAATAGTACTTGATGAATTGTAGATTTTATAGCTTTAGAACTAGAGTTCAGAGTAAAATAAATGGGTTTGGGTGGTTTAGATCCATAATGGAAATGCAAACCAAACCTTGGATGCTAGACTCGAGCATGGGCTAATCATAGGACTTGCTCTGTGATTATAATAGCTTGCTTCGAAATGGGATGCTTGGGTAGAGAGGGTTATCCCAACTTTATGTATATAATTTATTAATTAATTTGATTCACATTTGGGTATGGGGAGGATGAGTGAACTTGAGCAACATTTTTTATATATAAAGTTTCCAACTAGTTTAATATTTTGATTACCTGATTGATAGAAAATTCCTGCAAATTACAATTATTTTAATTTTCCTTTTTCTACATTGTACATAGTGATAGTACAACACATAATAACAACAAAATTTTGGGAATTCTTTAGCATACAATTGATTGTCATTGCTTGCATCTACAATCCCTTAAGTATGATATTCATGGTTCTTAAATTGAGCACCCTATATCACTTGTTGATTCAGTACACTTGCTGAGGTTGCATCATAGGGCTCACAAATTTTGTACAAATGGGAATCTTGGAGCTTCCACTTCCCACAGTCCAGTGCCACTAGCTGCAGCTCCCTTTGGTGTTCTTATAGACTTGAAGAGTAGATTGACTCACATAGAGGCCACTATTAAGGGTCTGAGGCAGGATTTACACACTATTGGTGAGATGGTTTCCTTATCTAGTTGAGCTTTTAATAGACATGCTCATGACATGGATGCCTCTGCATCAACTGTGGGAAAGACTGTACGAAAGGTTGCGAGAGACGTTTATGATCTTAGGGAGACTATGAGATGGAGCAGAGATCTCTATGATACCCACTTAGCTCAAGTGGAGGCAGCAGTATGCTTACAGGAGTTGGCCATGAGACAGGTTCAGGATAACTTACATTACTTAGTTGGGCTTGTGGAACAAGCTTTGACACCCCTATCTCAGGTAATAGGATTCGAGTTCGACGTACCCTGGCCATTACTGCCACCTATAAGCTCATCTCAAATAGGGCCTTCATAGCCTTCATAGCTACCACTTGATCCTTCAGCCAGACCACCAGGTCCCTCTGAATTAAGGCATCATTGGTGACCTTTAGAGAGATGCTTGTTATCATTTTTATCATGTTAATTAACATTTGAATCAAGACCATGAATAGCCTTTTTTCTATCCCTTTTTTACTTAAAATGATTTTATTTTATTTTAGGTTTTCTTTGAGGGGCCCACCAAGTTTAATCTATGAGTCATGGTCTATGACACTCTAATCAAGACCATGACTAGCCATTTTTCTATCCAAAATTTTGGATTTCCCTTGCGAAATAGGGGATCATTTCAAAAAAAAAAGCTTATATTTTTTATGGTAATTCAAGACATTTAAATGATGGGATGTTTTTGAAATAAGAGAAGTAATAAATTGGAAAGAGGAAAAAAGAGAAGGTGAAGGAAAAAAACTGGTTTTTTACTCTAGTTTTGAAGAAAAACATAAGGAGCAAGAAGAAAAGACTAAGAGAGCACTCTCACTTGGTCTATAAAATAACAACATTAAAGGTAATATAAGAGGCAAATCTCTAGCTTTTATGTAGATCTAAAATTTTAATTCTTGAAAAAATTTATATCTCATTTTCCATGAAATTAGCTTGCTCTGTTACTTGCTTTCCTTCTCTCGATATTTTCATGGATTTGGTTTTTTTATTTATTTTATGTAAATAATGTTTTGTTAGCACATTTATATATGATTTTGTGTGTTATGCATGAATATAGGGTTGATTTGTGAATTGTGATGAGCTTTATACTTCTTTAGTGCCATTTTCTCTCTCTAGAATCCATTTTCTCTCATTTGATGATTTTATCTAAATTGTATTATTTTGTGTGTTTTAAACTTATTTTAAGCATGTATGTTATTTTTAGGAAGCTTTAAAGTGCTTTTTTATGGGTTTTGAGCTTTAAAATAGGTTTTGTAGCTTTAAATTACAGTCATGGCATCGTTCCAATAGTTGTTGGATATTCCTGGAATGACTCACAACCTTGAGTCATGAGTCAGTCATAGACTTGGTCCATAACTCACTCTTGACTCTCCGTGACTTGTTCTTGGATGGCCAGTGACTCACTTGAGGGAATGTGACTCATTCCACTCAAGGCCATGACTCATTCTTCTTAGGCCGTGACTTATTTTTTACCTTGAGTGAGTCTGTGACTCTCTCCTTTGCCTATTTTTGCACTTATTTTCCTTGTTTTTGTATGATTAATATATGAATTTCTTTTGTTATTATATGTATTAATAAATTTATCCTTTAATTTAGGGTGTTATATTTATAATGGTTAATTTTATTAGTTAAATGCTTATTTAATTAATCCATTATCTTTATTGCATTTTTTTATGTAAAATATTTGGGATTTATTCGAGTTAAATGCTTATTTAATTAATCCATTATCTTTATTGCATTTTTTTATGTAAAATATTTGGGATTTATTCGGAGAGAGCCGAGAAAGATAAGGAAATCTCAGTTGGCCCCGAAGTGGTTAATTTATTTAAGTTACTTGTATTTTGGCCGTTATTATTATGTGAGTTGTAATAATTAGTAAAAAAAATAGTGTTTTTTTCTTGTACAAAAATTAAGGAAATTCATGTTAAATATTTTTATGAAATCAATGGGATTTTATTAATAAAATGGACCAATGTCCTATTTATCCCAAAACTCACACAAGCGGGTTTTTGTAAATATGCATGCGGGAATCAATATTCCTGAATTCAATGAATATCTTGATTTATGTCTATTTATATATTTATTATTATGATTTTTTAGTGTATTAAAAAATGTTTTACTTGAGTGATAAATTAAAATAGACTAAATAATCTTCCATTTACACATGCCAAGACTAATGTCCTTAAATCATCGTTATTTATGTATGATTTTATCGCTTTTTATGTGCTTGTATGCATTTATTTTATTTCTTTATCTTGTAATCCATGAGAGGAGGGTTTAAATAATTAGCCATAAATGATCATTTATATTGTTATCAACCAAGTATGCAAGTGGGGGTGAAATCTGAACTATCTCTGGTTTTAGTTTCACAAGGCATAAAATCACTTTTCTAATGTTTTATTGGGTGTCGACTCCATAATGCATGCCTTG
Organism: Excoecaria agallocha; assembly: GCA_037975025.1. Lineage (NCBI taxonomy): Eukaryota > Viridiplantae > Streptophyta > Magnoliopsida > Malpighiales > Euphorbiaceae > Excoecaria > Excoecaria agallocha. Next base: position 22,548,890 of record CM075812.1, read on the forward strand.
TGATGCTCAGCAGACGTTTTGTAGGTTGATCATTAGTAAATGAATAAGGATACCCTAAGATGTTGTCTCATGCCTTTTGGAGGCTTGGGGGCATTGTGTGTTGGGTTGAATCCTTGCCCATTATGAAGTGATTGACTTTCATGAATTAAATGAACCTTGATCTGGTCTCAAGCCCTAAAAGCGAGCTTTCGAGAACAAATTATATGCCTAGGGGTTCGGCACACGTCACAAATACATCATTATAAAGCTATTTGGGAATATAAATTACATCAATAAAAGAATCATTATCTAGGTCAAGTACAACTGATGTAGCAGTGGATGCTTTACCTTGTTGTTCTGGTAGTGCTAGTTGCACAAGCTTATCTTCAAGAGTTGTCACCTCAAACTAAAATTTTTCCTTGATGACCAAAACCTCAAGTGTCATCACCTCCTTTGAATAATCTAAATCCAAGTCAGTGAGCCTGACCATAATCTCTTCATCCCAAAATCCTATCATGGGTTTGATGGTTCAAGTTAACTAATCAAAAACATCATCAAAGATCTCAAACCTAGGGATTACTCTTCCTTCTAGCACCATAGGCTAAAATTCCCCATAATACTTACACTACTTGGCCATTGACACAAAACTTTCCATGATATAAGGAATACCTCCTGGTTTTGGATCTACCTTTTTTTCAACATGATTTACATGATAGCCCAAGCCACTCTTATCTTTCTAAATGGGCTTGTGGGGCCTAAAGAGTTTTTCCTCAATCTAGTGCTTGGTAAATAACTCATCTTTTTCATAATATTGATGACTTGGGGATTCCCAAACTTCATTCCTTCTTCCTCAATGTCAATTTCAACTATGTGAAACCTATTGAATGGTTGTTTGGCTATGAATAATATAGAAACTGAATTCTCCCTTGTTGTCTTGATAATGAGTACACCACCCTCGTGTGGGATTTAAACAATATAATGCAAGGTGGAGTTCCATGGAACCAACATCATCCCAGTAATAGAGAGAAATTAACTAGAATTTGAAGTATTGCAAACTCAGCCTCTATCTCAATAGGTTTAATCTTTATTATTGCATTGAATGTGTCGGTAGCCTACCTTTAGGAGTTTTCATAGGCCTTTATGATGTGCATAGACTCATTGAGCATGGATTCATTAGTGCCATAGGTTGTCATTGCTATAAAAGGACACATATTGATGGAAGAGCCATCATCCACCATCATGTAAGAAGTATAATTGCCATTCAACTTTCACTTTGATGTATAAAGGTCGGTTATGCTCATGCCCCTCCATAGGTAAGTCTGCATTGTTAAAGACAATTTTCTCTTCTAAATCTCCTTTTACAACTTCTCACAACTCAGAGGAGGATATGGTTATGGAAATAGTTGACTCACATAGGGCTTCCATTAGCTTTTACCTATAAGAAGGTGATTATCTTCAGATGTCCTTTCTTTTTTGGGAACTACAAGCACTGGCTGCTTTTCAATTTCAAGCATGACTCTACTGCTTTTTATATTTTCATTCGTGTCCTATGATTTCTTGACCCCTTTTCAACTTTGGATGACTTTGTTTAACTATCAGTAGCCTAAATATCCACTAACTTAACTGATTCTTCCATTTTGCTTGCTTCTACTAGTACCTCAGTTCTTGCATCTCAATGATTTACATTTTCTTGAGCCTTATAAGTAATGACCAAATGCTCATTACCATATGGATCTCTGAAGACATACCATTCTCACAATTCAGACTCAACTATAAACACCAATGATGGCGTAGCATTATAAGCCCTCTATTTCTTGGCTATTTTCTTTGGATCGGGTATTTGCTAAAAATTGATCAATTTTAAATAGATCCAACAAAGTGTGACAGTGATCACTTTCATGTCCTGTGTGAAGATTGAAAGCACAATATCAATATGACCTATGCCCCTAGCTAACCTTGATTCCTTTACGAGCCTAGGTAGAAAATGGCAGCAACTTCTTTTCTTTCATCAAACAATTAAGGCACTAGGATAGTGGCTTACCAAGATTTGAATAACTTCATTGAACAGTTCCTATGGGCTGACACTTTTACAGTTCCACCCTACTACCTCCAATTGCCACTACTATTGCTAGTACTCTTACTAAGCCCCGTTTGGTACTATTATAACCACTGCTGCTAACACTTATGGAGTTGGCCTTCTTCACTAAAATATTCTCTTTTGCCTAAAATTTTTATATCTTTCAAGGGCCCTCAGTCTTATATGCCACTTTATTTTTAAGCCCCTATTTTAAGTAAGCATTCTAGATGAATAGTTAAATTTAATCTGGCGTGATAGGCTTCCTTTTCATTTCCATCACTCTATTCCTTTACCAAGTGAGATAATCATGGAAAGACTCACCAGGTCTATGACAATAGCGCTAGCTTTTTTAAGGTGACCTCCATGTGAGTGCCATAGTCATACTGTCTTAGTAATTCCTTTATCAAGCTTTCCCAATCCTCTTTAGTTTTCTTGTCTAACCTTAATACCAATCAACACCAGGGCCAATGAGATTGTAATAGCCCATTTTCTACCTCTTAGTGAAGGTAGTCCCTTTCATGACTAAAGCATACTATTTGATGTGTGCCGAAGGGTCAAATATATTATCAAACTTTGGCAGATTCGGCATCTTAAACTGACTCGATAATATTTCATCATTTTATAAATCCATATATTTAGGGCTGATCCCCTTTCTAATTGATAATACTCTGGTTAGAGCCTCCACTTTCTTCCTCCATCTTCTTAATGATAGCATCTTCTATCTTAGGCACCCAATTTTTCACTACATGAAGGGCCTGCAGCTTTTTGTCACATTAACTATAGAATTATATTGAGGACCACCTCGATATTCTTCTTTAACCCAATGTTCAGCTAGCCAATTTCATGGTGCCACATTTCTAACATCCATTATTGGTGAAAGTGCCACAAAAGCTACTATTAAAATCCCCTTAATAGCGATCTGCTTGACTCAAGCAATAGCAGGCTGAGTATTAGAATCAAAAGCCAAATTTGCTATAAGAGTGGCAAACATCGACATCGTCTTCCTTTTAAAGTCTTCAATCCTTTTATCCATATCTTAGGAACCAGAAGTAACAATAGGTAGAATAGGATCGAACATTATTTCCCTTTCTAAGTATTCTAACAACCATTATAAAAACTTTTCTAATGTACCCCTAATATCTTACTCGAACCTTTGTTTTGAATCCTAACTTGACACTACCACTTGTATTTATTCTGAGAACAATCTTTTAACCAAATGATGGTCCAAACCTCAAAACCACCTGGATGTTGATAGATCTATTACGACCACCAAAATAAGGTTGTTAGCATGATGCACGAGAATGGTGCGAATATATGATCATGAGATGCAGCATTGACAACTATATTTAAGAGTCCTCTCCACCTTTTTTCTACCAAATATGTGGTCAAAAGTCTCTTTCCTAGGTGGGATTACACCATGGATCAACAAAGGACCTAATAAACATGTTTGGTGCATAACAGAAAATTAGCAACATAACACCTCTCAAATTTAAAGCACATATAAAAAGGTTTTCAATTAATGCATATTTAGGTGACCCTAGCAAAGCATAATGGGTTTATCAAGGCATGGTAGCCTCTAATAAGGGACACATAAACTTGTTCGACTATACTTAATACATAATGACCCATATCACAAACAATGCAAGATTATTATGGATTATATACTAGTGGAAGTATCTATGCCATTACATGGGCTTTGGCCCAGATACTTGATTATAAGGTTACCCAAGCACGGTCCCTACCACAAGTCTAGCTCATTACGAGCATAATGACCAATCGAGTCACTATTTATGAGACTTGGGTTGGTGATTATCTTTAACACTACCCTTCGTTAAGTGAACAATAAAAAAGTGCCTTGGTAATGCACCGAGATAAGAAAACGAGGACACCTAACTTATTCTAAGGTTTTAGCATTATTCTAATGCAAATTTTGAAAAGAGAAAAAATTTCTTAACGAAATCCTATGTATGTCACATAAATCAAAAGTACTTTTGGAGCAAAGTCTTAAAGTCCCTAGTGGAGTGTATACTATGACACGCATCGAAAATCTGAGTCCTTCAAAATCAAAGGATCTCTTTAAAATGGAGAAAACTTTAACCTTTTTGTTTATCAAGCAATGAAGTCAAGACTTGTATAAATTTCCTTAAGTAATCTCCATATCACATATTACCTCACCTTTGCCTTGGTAACTTGGTGCCACTCTTAGGGTTCGGATCCCATATTTGAGTTGATCGGTTATTTTGCAATAGCCAAAGGAGTTAACCTAATTCACCGAATCTTGAATCTCCAAAATTTATGAGGTAGTGTCTCAAGATATCCTTATTCCATCGTTGGCAATCAACCATCAAGAGGTATCTATTAGGCATCACAAGGTTAATAGAAGGAGTCACCACGAAATAGAATATTGGAAAATGGTATTTCAACCTTCTGAGCTAAACACCAAAAAGAGTTTGGAACTTAACTCTCATTTATACCTTTAATAAACATGACATAATGGCTTTTAAATTAATTATGTTATCCCCCTTCTTACATGCAAAATCATAGCATAATAAATTAAAGGCACACCCAAGCATATATGAAAGTGGTAAATCATGGAATTAATATAGAATATCCATAAGGAATTAAATAAGCATCCATAAATCAAACAGTTCAATGTGATCCTTTTAATGAGGATATTAGTCTTCACATGCAACTTTGTAAAGAAGCATTTCATTGCGGGTTTTGAAAACAAGGACTATCGGTCCTAGTTTTATTACAAAAGATATCGCGTTATTTAATTATATATAAAATCTTTTACACTTTAAAGGTTGATATTTACATGTGAGCTTTAGGGCAAGAAACGGGACATTGGTTCGATTTTATTAGGGAAAATCCCATTTATTTAGTATACATATTTTTTGTGGCATTTGCCCTTAGCTGTCAAAAAACACCTTCAGTAATAAAAGAAAAGAAACGAGGACTTACCTTTAGCGCTCGCCCTGCCGCTTACAAAAGAGGTTATCCATGACAACAAATAATAATAATAATAATAATAATAATAATAATAATAATAATAATAATAATAATAAATAGTTGTTGCAGATTGTACAGCTAATACAAATTCCATATTCATAATGATTATAGCATAAACGTAGGAATTTCTTTCCTAGTTTAGCTTATGTATTGTTAGATAAATATCTATATCTTTTCTAATAGATTATTCTTTTTATTTTCTCATCTTTCTCATGGTATAAGAGCCTAGTTGAGTTTCTAGGTTTCTTGCCTAATTTTTTTCTACCCTATAATGCAGAGCTTTGTTTATAGGTGACATATTTTGAAAGAGTTCTTCTTATCTCATGTTGGAATTTAACGGTTACATGCATCACATACATGAGCGGAATTTTAAAATTTTTAACCATTAGATCTGATCTTGCCATGAATATACAATATAACTATATGAGAATAAGAAAAATCACCTTTGATTTTTGTTGAACAGTTGATTATACTTCGCACCAGGTTGTCGCAAACCACAGTGTCCAAAATCGAACACCTCCAATAAGTAATCCACACTAGAAAGGGGTAAATTAAACCAACAAATTGGTGTTTAACTAGGGCTGGCCGAAATTCCGAAGAGCTAGCTTAGGAGTTGGCGCAAAAGGGAGAGAGAGATTAAGAGAAAAGACTTTCTTTTTGTTTTAATCACTTAACCCTAATTCTCATTAGTTGGCCTTTTATAGTTAGGTTAAAATTCCAACTCCTTAATGAGATTGGGCTCTTTAAAATTGCTGGAGAATTATTAATTGGGCCTTTAGAATTAATTATAATCATTTGGGCTTAATTAAATCCAATTTAATCCTTTTCATAAAAGTCTATGCACAAAATCCACAAACTAGGCCCTTTGTGCATCTAATTGAATTTAAATACCCAAATGGATTCCAAATCCAACCAAATTAAATATGTGAGTTCCATAACACTTATGTAACATATATAAATTAATTTGGTCCAAGAAAAAGCCCTCTAAGCCCTTTTGTATGGAGTTGGTGTGTGGCCCTCTTCTGGAGGGCTTCCTCCAACTTCTTTATTCCTTTGGCCCTTTATAATTTCTCCAATGGACCTATTAATTATTATATCAGTCCTATAAAAATTATAGTAGTCTTATAACACTTATAAGATAATAATAATTAATCATAAAATACATTATTTCAATTAGGTCCAATTTTGCAGAACATTTCTCAAAAGTTCCGCGGACAATTTTATTTGATCATAATTAATTAAACTCTTTAATTAATTATTATCTTATTCACTTCTCTACCTTCATAATAATATCAAATATTATTATCCTTGTTATTTTACCATTTTACCCTTTTCTCTATATGTGTGTGACCTATTGGGTTCCTGTCCATATTGGCAGTATAATATGTAATTGTGAGTTCTATTCAAAACTCACATGATTTAAACTCCTTTAAATCATTTTATCAATCTCTATTGATATTTTGATACATCATTATACAAGTCATGATTGGCCTCTAGCTAGGCATCATGACTACCCAAATGTCAAGAAAGTCATGTGGTTTGACTGTACCCTTCCATAGAAACAGTTATCGTGCAATTACTCCTTTCACCACTCTTATCTCAATTAGATTCTAAGTATGGATTTCTGTCAAATCATATAAATCTAATTATGTATGTTCTATTAATTTAACCATTGTTCCTAAAATGCCCTTCATGGATATCCATCCATCTCGGCATATTACTCTGGCCAGAGATTCTCTGAACAAGGTAATTATAGAATCATGCGAGATTACTTCCCTTGTCAAATTTGGGATGGTGAATCCTTTGTCAATCACTCAACTATCTTCAAGTAGGTCATGATATACCCAATCTCCTAACTATGTTCACTCCCAGTTGGAAGTAATCAGTTATGGAGTCAAAGTATACCACTTGCTACTTAAGATAACTTTGGTGATCTCAAGTCTAAGGATACTTGCACAACCGCTATGAATAGATTCCTCACTGACATAGATTTAATATCCATGTGAGGATTCTCTATGCAGGTCTCCAATGAACTTGTTCTTCTAACAAGCATCCACATGTTAGCTTTGATTATCTTCCATAATCACAGTTATGAGAACCACTGCTTGAACCATTCAAGAAGCATAACATGTGCTAGTCTGTTCGAATTAACAATGTCCTATCTTGTTAATTCTATGATTAGGGATATTTAGATATTAACACATTTGCATGCAATAGTCATCTCATATCATGAACAGTTTCATGATTGCCTTTGTACTGTGTTTATAATATCTAGGACTTCATTTATTAATTTAAGATTTACAAACTCATGTACTTAAACATAGCATTAATAAATGAATGATGCCTTTTATTAAGAATATAATTTTCATACATATGAAAAACATCCCTATTACATGGGCTCTAGGGCATACTCTCTAACAATCTCCCACTTGCACTAGAGCCAATCACTTATATGTCTCAGACCCATGCTATTTATATGGTGATCATGCTTAATCTGGAAAAGTGCTTTAGTGAGGGGATCCGCCACATTGTCATATATGGGAACCTTTTCTGTTTTCACATCATTTCTAGCTACTATTTCCCTTATGAGATGGTAGCGTCTGAGAACATGCTTGGATCGCTGATGAGACAGTGGTTCCTTTGCTTGCGCAATGGCTCCATTGTTGTCACAATATAAAGGAATTGGATCAACAATGCTAGGCACCACTCCTAGTTCAGTTATGAACTTTTTGATCCAGACTACTTCTTTGGCTGCTTCTAAAGCAGCAATGTACTCAGCTTCCGTCGTGGAATCAACAGTTGTTTCTTTTTTGGAACTTTTCCAACTAACTGCTCCTCCTCCCATTATGAACACAAAACCAGACTGTGATTTACAGTCATCTTTGTCAGATTGGAAGCTGGCATTTGTATACCCATTTACTTCCAAACTGCCCTCTCCATATACCAAGAATACATCCTTAGTCCTTCTTAAGTACTTAAGGATGTTCTTGACAGCTGCCCAGTGTTCCTCTCCAAAATTGGATTGGAATCTGCTTGTGACACTCAAAGCAAATGCTACATCTAGACGTGTACATAACATAGCATACATGATAGAACCAATTGCAGATGCATATGGTATTCTATTCATGCTCTCTCTATCCTCTAGTGTCTGCGGACACATAGACTTATAAAGGTGTTTCCCATGCACCTTGGGTATAAACCCTTTCTTAGAGAGATCCTTTTTAAACCTCTTCAATACTTTATCTATATATGCACTCTGACAAAGACCTAGCAACCTATTGGATCTATCTCTATAGATCCTTATTCCCATAATATAGGATGCTTCTCTAAGGTCTTTCATGGAGAATTGCTTAGATAACCAAATTTTAACTGATTGGAGAAGAGAAATGGCATTTCCCATGATCAATATGTCATCTACATATAGAACTAGGAAGACAATTGCACTCCCACTGACCCTTTTATATACACAAGGTTCATCTTCATTCTGTGAGAAACCAAACTCTTTGATTGTCTCATTGAATTGTATGTTCTAGCTACTAGAGGCTTGCTCTAATCCATAAATGGATCTTTGAAGCTTGCATACCTTTTCACCATTTCCTAATGTGAATCCTTCTGGTTGTGTCATATACACATCCTCAGTAAGATTTCCATTAAGGAAAGCTGTCTTCAAATCCATTTGCCAAATCTCATAATCATAATGAGTTGCAATGGCTAAAAGTATTCTTATAAACTTAAGCATCGCAATAAGAGAAAAAGTTTTGTCATAGTCAATACCTTCTTTTTGACGATAACCTTTTGCTACTAAGCGAGCTTTATAGGTAACTACATTACCTTTCATGTCGGTCTTCCTTTTGAAGACCCATTTTCACCCTATGGGTTTTATCCCTTCAGGTGGTTGAGTTAAAGTCCATACTTTGTTCTCATACATGGAGTCCATTTCAGATTGCATAGCCTTAAGCCATAAATCACGTTCTGAACTGTTCAAAACTTCTTGATAGCTAGTAGGCTCATTGTCCTGTACTACAATTATGCCTCTATCAGAATCTATGTGAAATCCATATCTCACAGGGATAGAGCGCATCCTAGTAGACCTTCTAGGATTCTGTGTATAATCAGGTTCAACTGCAATCTCATCTTTATGAAATTCAGTTTCGGGTTCAATCGGTTGATCTACTTCTATTTGTGGGTCCTGAACTTCACCAAGTTCAATTTTACTCCCACTGTCTTCTCGTAGGAGAAACTCTTTTTCCAAGAAGACAGCATGCCTTGAAACAAACACCTTTTGTTCTAAGGGATGATAGAAATAATATCCAAACGTTTCTTTTGGATATCCCACAAATAAGCATTTGTCAGACTTAACATCTAGTTTGTCTGACATTGTCCTTTTCACATAAGCAGGACAACCCCATACTTTCATATGAGAAACTGTGGGTTTCTTGTTATTCCACATCTCATATGGAGTAACATCAACCGATTTACTAGGAACTCTATTTAACACATAAACAGTAGTTTCTAGTACATATCCCCAAAAGGACTTAGGCAAGTCCGCTCGGCTCATCATTGATCGAACCATATATAATAGTGTTCGATTCCTCCTTTCAGATACACCATTGTGTTATGGTGTATATGGAGGAGTCCATTGAGATAAAATCCCATTATCTCTAAGATAATCCTGAAACTCTTGACTTAAGTATTCTCCACCTCGATCTGATCTAAGTGTTTTAATACTTTTGTCAAGTTGTTTCTCTACTTCATTTCTGAATTCTTTGAACTTTTCAAATGCTTCAGACTTATATTTCATTAGATAGATGTATCCAAACCTAGAATAATCATCTATGAAAGTAATGAAGTAGGAGCAACCTCCTCTGGCATGTGTAGTCATTGGACCACATACATCTGAATGTATTAAGTCCAAAACCATTTTATCTCGTTCTCCTTTACCAATAAAGGGAGCTTTTGTCATTTTTCCCAATAAACAAGATTTGCATGTATCAAATGATTCATAATCAAATGATCCCAAATCACCTGACTTGTGCAATTTGGTCATGCGTTTTTCATTTATGTGGCCTAAACGACAATGCCATAAGTATGAGGTATTTAGATTATCATGTTTCATTCTCTTGGTATCCATATTATGTACTTCTTTAATTAAATCAAGAACAAATATACCATTCTCAATGATAGCTTTTGCATAAAACATATTGTTCTTTAAAATGTAACAACATTTGTCATTTAAAGAAATATCATAATCGTTCATCAGACAACTGAAAGAAATAATACTTTTGGATAAAGCTGGAACATAATAACAATTATTTAATTCGGGTACTAATCCACTTGGAAGAGGCAAATGATAAGTCCCCACAACTATTGTAGAGATGTTTTGTCCAGTAGCTGACTGCAAACATATCTATGCCTTTCCAACTCTTCTAAAGCTTCTAAGCCCATGTAGATCATTACACAAATGTGATCCACATCCAGTATCTAATACCCAAGATTGTTTTGAAGCAATAGAATAAGTATTAATTTCAATCATATGAATACCTAAGGTAGAAGCATCAGCATGCTTTTCTCCTTGAGAGAATATAGATAGGCCTTGCAGTTACGCTTTCAATGACCATCATTTCCACAATGGAAGCAAGTTCCTTTGGGATTCTCTTTCTTGGCAACCTTCTTCTTGGAAACCCCACCATCCTTTATCTCATATTGCTTCTGAAGCTTTGAGGACATAACACCCAGTATCAGACATGCTGCTGCTTCACTATCCTTTATGTATTTTCGATAAGTGCCTTTAATCTCATCAATGGCATCATCTGATGGAAGTGGTGGAAGATCTTTATCCAAGACATAATGGATCTTTTCAGCTCTGAGAACAATTTTCACTTGCTTGATCCAGTTAGAATAGTTGCTGCCAACCAGTTTGTTATCCAAGATTGATCGTATATTAATATTTGATGTGCTCATGATGATAACCTAGATGTGAAAAAGAAAAGATATGAGAGTATGTTCATATATATGTATGCATTAATAAGGTCTTTAATTAATCCATTTACTCCCACTATTTTATTGCGAATTAATAGCCCTCACTATATAATCCGAGAAAACCCGATGGTTTTCCTAGTGGGCCAATATCCAATCCTTGATATGTAATTTGACCTTGAATGTGGTCAACAAGCCAAATTCCATACCCTTGAAAGGTAGGTATCTCTATACCAATTTTGTCTCTACACAACTATTGGATCATTAGGTTATCAACTCTTGATGCATGCATATCATATATGCATTCCCTAATCTTGCCTCTAGAACCATTAGCCTTGACTGTGGTCAACAAACTAATGGGCTAGCTAAGATAACCCATTTAATTAGATTTGAACATATTCGATATAATGTGAGCTTGACTGTGGTCAACAACCCACACTATAAAGAACTCTGGTTCTCCTTAAATTAATGGAAGGCTTATATACCTTAGTATTTGTTTGAGGGTTTTAGTTAATTAAGTCTCATCATACATGGTTGGCATACATTGGTATGCATCCTATATCTATCACATAAATATAAGCATACAAATATGGTATAGTTATGGACTTCACTACATTGATTTCCCCGAGCCAAGAGGGAAATCAAAAGGTCACACCTAGGCAGTATGCATGATTCAAACAAGAAAATAATTACATTATCTTCAAGCTTGTTGGATCTCCATCCGGCCCATCTTGCTCCTTGATATTGGTCTCCATCTCTATTTTTAATTCTAATCTAAGTAATCTAATTACATATTACAATTTAAAATGAAATACAAATCAAAAACAGGTGGCCGGGACATGAAAGTCCTCATTGGGCCAAAACATGCATTATGCTCAATCACATTGGGCTTTGTCCATAACTAACCATCATGCCAATCATACACCCTTATATGCCTCTCTAATGCATAAAGAAATGGATTACTAACTTTGTTTCAACCTTTGAAACTATATTTTGAGTTATTTTAATGATGTGATCAAATTAGGAAACTTTTTCCATTTTGGAAACTTTCATTTTAGGAAACTTTTTTGCATGCATGTGTTTTTGTCTTAATAATCAATCCAATTGATTATTAATTAATTATAAATTGATTGTTTAATTAATTAATCATATTAAATAATTAAAAGAATCAATTTTGGGCTTAAATCAAATGTAGGCCAAAACCCATAGAAGAAAAACCATAACTGTGTTCACACACAAACTAGTTTTGTGTCTTTTGGACTATTTGGGCCTTTTGGAATGAGACAAGCCCACTCCAGCCCTTAAAACCCATTAATAAACTTAATTAATGTTTATAATGTTTAATTTAAATCAGCTCCTTGGGTCCACCAAGTCATTCACTAATTTAAACCAAGTCCGTAAACATAATTAAGCCCATTAAGTGGTTTTAATAAATTAAAATTAATCAAATTAATTGAAGGCCCATTTTAATTAATCCAATTAATTAAAAACACTTTAATATATCATATATATCAGGTTTAGAAGATCAAAATTCGTTCTAATCAAGAACACACGAAGAACACCAATTTATCGAACTTTTCGACTAAACTAGTTTTCATGCAAAACTTGTTCGATTTTAATTTCGTTTAATCCTACGGCTTAATATCACATATTAAACACATAAAATATCATCTAAATGTTTTTTAAATGGATCCATAAGAAATTAAATTAGAACAGCCCCTACATCACCTAGGGTTTCACGCCAAACCCTAATCTCAATCATTCAAAAATTTCGTTTTTGTTTCAACCAAATTTATTTGATCACACATACAACCAGAAATCAATATTTCTCATTCATGAACAATTAAATCTAATATTTTAAAGTTCATGAAATAAATAACTCAAAACAAAACAAAACTTATTCCGCGGAAAAATATAGAATTGTATATCCATGGCAAAACCTTGGCTCTGATACCATGTTGGAATTTAACGGTTACATGCATCACATACATGAGCGGAATTTTAAAATTTTTAACCATTAGATCTGATCTTGCCATGAATATACAGTATAACTATATGAGAATAAGAAAAATCACCTTTGATTTTTGTTGAACAGTTGATTATACTTCGCACCAGGTTGTCACAAACCACAGTGTCCAAAATCGAACACCTCCAATGACTAATCCACACTAGAGAGGGGTAAATTGAACCAACAAATTGGTGTTCAACTAGGGCTGGCCAAAATTCCCAAGAGCTAGCTTAGGAGTTGGCGCAAAAGGGAGAGAGAGATTAAGAGAAAAGACTTTCTTTTTGTTTTAATCACTTAACCCTAATTCTCATTAGTTGGCCTTTTATAGTTAGGTTACAATTCCAACTTCTTAATGAGATTGGGCTCTTTAAAATTGCTGGAGAATTATTAATTGGGCCTTTAGAATTAATTATAATCATTTGGGCTTAATTAAATCCAATTTAATCCTTTTTATAAAAGTCTATGCACAAAATCCACAAACTAGGCCCTTTGTGCATCTAATTGAATTTAAATACCCAAATGGATTACAAATCCAACCAAATTAAATATGTGAGTTCCATAACACTTATGTAACATATATAAATTAATTTGGTCCAAGAAAAAGCCCTCTAAGCACTTTTGTATGGAGTTGGCGTGTGGCCCTCTTCTGGAGGGCTTCCTCCAACTTCTTCATTCCTTTGGCCCTTTATAATTTCTCCAATGGACCTATTAATTATTATATAAGTCCTATAAAACTTATAGTAGTCTTATAACACTTATAAGATAATAATAATTAATTATAAAATACATTATTTCAATTAGGTCCAATTTTGCATAACATTTCTCAAAAGTTCCGCGGACAATTTTATTTGATCATAATTAATTAAACTCTTTAATTAATTATTATCTTATTCACTTCTCTACCTTCATAATAATATCAATTATTATTATCCTTGTTATTTTACCATTTTACCCTTTTCCCTATATGTGTGTGACCTATTGGGTTCCTGTCCATGTTGGCAGTATAATATGTAATTGTGAGTTCTATTCAAAACTCACATGATTTAAACTCCTTTAAATCATTTTATCAATATCTATTGATATTTTGATACATCATTATACAAGTCATGATTGGCCTCTAGCTAGGCATCATGACTACCCAAATGTCAAGAAAGTCATGTGGTTTGACTGTACCCTTCCATAGAAACAGTTACCGTGCAATTACTCCTTTCACCACTCTTATCTCAATTAGATTCTGAGTATGAATTTCTGTCAACTCATATAAATCTAATTATGTATGTTCTATTAATTTAACCATTGTTCCTAAAATGCCCTTCATGGATCTCCATCCATCTCGGCATATTACTCTGGCCAGAGATTCTCTGAACAAGGCAATTATAGAATCATGCGAGATAACTTCCCTTGTTAAATCTGGGATGGTGAATCCTTTGTCAATCACTCAACTATCTTCAAGTAGGTCATGATATACCCAATCTCCTAACTATGTTCACTCCCAGTTGGAAGTAATCAGTTATGGAGTCAAAGTATACCACTTGCTACTTAAGATAACTTTGGTGATCTCAAGTCTAAGGATACTTGCACAACCGCTATGAAGAGATTCCTCACTGATATAGATTTAATATCCATGTGAGGATTCTCTATGCAGGTCTCCAATGAACTTATTCTTCTAACAAGCATCCACATGTTAGTTTTGATTATCTTCCATAATTACAGTTATGAGAACCACTGCTTGAACCATTCAAGAAGCATAACATGTGCTAGTCTGTCCGAATTAACAATGTCCTATCTTGTTAATTCTATGATTAGGGATATTTAGATATTAACACATTTGCATGCAATAGTCATCTCATATCATGAACAGTTTCATGATTGCCTTTGTACTGTGTTTATAATATCTAGGACTTCATTTATAAATTTAAGATTTACAAACTCATGTACTTAAACATAGAATTAATAAATGAATGATGCCTTTTATTAAGAATATAAATTTCATACATATGAAAAACATCCCTATTACATTGGCTCTAGGGCATACTCTTTAACATCTCACCTCCTCCCTCATAAGGTTTAACCGGTGTTGATTTTCCATCCAATGAAATTCAATTTTTGGATTTCCAGCATGTGACTCACATACACCGCCACATTCCCAAATGTCTTTCCCACGTGCCAGCATGAGTCACCATCTACCAAGCTAGTTTCTTTCTCCGACATCGTCTCCTCCTTATCTGTTTAAATATTTGGTCAAATAGGTGTAGGTTGAGAGTCCATTATCATGTTAGAGAGTATGCCCTAGAGCTCATGTAATGGGAATGTATTTCGTATGTATGAACTCATATTCTTAATAAAAGGTATCATTGATTTATTAATGCTATGTTTAAATACATGAGTTTGTAAATCTTAAATTAATAAATCAAGTCCTAGATATTATAAACACAGTACAAAAGCAATCATAAAAGTGTTCATGATGTGAGATGTCAATTGCTTGCAAATGTGATAATATCTAAATATCCTTAGTCATAGAATTAACAAGATAGGACATTGTTAATTCGGACAGACAACACATGTTATGCTTTTTGAATAGTTCAAGCAATGGTTCTCATAACTGTGATTATGGAAGATGATCAAAGCTAACATGTTAATGCTTGTTAGAAGAACAAGTTCATTGGAGACCTGCAAAGAGAATCCTCACATGGATATTAAATCTATGTCGGTGAGTAATCTCTTTATAGTGGTTGTGCAAGTATCCTTAACTTGAGATCACCAAGGTTATCTTAAGTAGCAAGTGATATACTTTGACTCTATAACTGATTACTTCCAACTGGGGGTGAACATAGTTAGGAGGTTGGGTAAATTATGACCTACTTGAAGATATTTGAGTGATTGACAAGGATTCACCATCCTAGATTTATTAAGGAAAGTTATCTCGTATGATTCTATAATTACCTTATTCAGAGAATCTCTAGCTAGAGTAATATGCCAAGATGGATAGGGATCCATGAAAGGCATTTTTGGAATAATGGTTAAATTAATATAACATACATAATTATATTTATATGAGTTGACAGAAATCCATACTCAGAATCTAATTGAGATAAGAGTGGTGAAAGGAGTAATTGCACGGTAATTGTTTCTATGGTTGGTATAGTCAAACCACTTGACTTTCTTGACATTTGGGTAGTCATGATGCCTAGCTAGAGGCTGCTCATGACTTGTATAATAGTGTATCATAAATATCAATAGGGATTGATAAAATGATTTAAAGAAGTTTAAATCATGTGAGTTTTGAATAAAACTCATAATTACATATTATATTGCCAATATAGACAGGAACTCAATAGGTCACATACATATAGAGTAAAGAATAAAATGGTAAAATGACAAGGATAATAATAATTGACATTATTATGGAAGAGGGAAATGAATAAGAGAATAATTAATTAAAGAGTTTAATTAATTATGATCAAGTAGAATTGTTCGTAGAACTTTTTAGAAATGTTCTGCAAAATGGACTTAATTGAAATATTGTATTTCATAATTAATTATTATTGGAATATAAGTATTATAGGGCTGATATAATAACTAATAGATCCATTGGAGAAATTAAAAGAGGCCCAGAGAATTGGTTTTGGCGCAGAAACCCTCAAGAGGAAGGGTTACACACCAAACCCATATAGAAGGCGATAGAGGTCTAATTCTTAGACCAAAATAAATTAAATATATTTCATAAGTGTTACGAAGCCTACATATTTAATTTGGATGGATTTTGAATTAATTTGGGTGATTAAATCCAAGTGTGTGCACAAAGGGTCTAATTTGTGGGTTTTGTGCATAGTCTTTTGTGAAAAGATTTAAATTGAATTTAATTGAGCCAAAATAAATTATTAATAATTCCAGAAGCCAATTTAATATTTCTTCATCAATTTTAAAGAGCCCAATCCCATTATAAAGTTGGATTTTTAATCTAACTATAAAAATCCAAGTGATATGGATTTTAGGGTTAAGTGAACATTAAGAGAAAAGAAAAATTTCAATCATTTGTTCTCTAACCCTAGCTGCCACTCCCTTGCTAGCATCAAGGGGAATTCGGCCAGCCCTTGTGTTCCATTATTCTTGGTTCATTCAATCCTTCTCTAGTGTGGATTACTAATTGGAGGTGTTCAATTTTGGACACTGTGGTTTGCGACAACCCGGTGAGAAGGAAAATCAATTGTTCAACAAAAATGAAAGGTGATTTTTTTTATTCTCATTAATATTTATATTGTAAATTCATGGCAAGATCAGATCTATTAGTTAAAAATTTTAAATTCCGCTTATGCATGAGATGCATGTAACCGATAATTCCCAACATATCGTTCTCTTTTTTTTTGGTTCTTGCATTTGGGATCTTTTTTGCATGATTTTCTCTAATTGTCTCTGGCATGTCTTGAGGTTAGTTGGTCAAATTTTTTGCTATTGTTATTTGGGGCTGATTTAAATGGTTGAAGGTAGTAATCTAGGTTGTGATAAGAAGACTATTATTGAAATTATGTTGGACGTATTTGCACAATGGAAAAGGAGTATTCCTATGAATGTGACACCCTCATAATCTGGGTTGTCAAAATAGTACTTTTCAAGATGAATAGTGATATGAATAATACCAACCGAAAACCTGCAAAAATTTTTTATTACCACTGGAAAGTAAAATTCATGATGAGTCTACTTTAGGCATTCAAAATAGAAAAAGAAAAAAAAATTCAGGATTGTATTAAAGTTTGATGAAACTTTGACCGATCCAAAAATATTCCACAAACCTTTGAAAATTATTCCATTCACATAGAACCACTAAAAATAATCCCAATTAATATTTGGTATTAAAAAATAAATTTTCAGAAAACTTTAAATTTTTGTATTTCAGACTAGTGAATTTTACCTCTAGAATTAAAAGTCCAACAAGACGGAGTTGGATTGATCGAAAATTTCAAACATGACCTAGTTAATATTTTTACACAATTTTAAACTTATTTTGGAGGTGAAATAATTGGTAAAACATGTAGCCAATGAAAGGATGATAGGTGGCTCAATATAAGCCATTACATTGCATAGTATATGATAAAATCTTGGCCCTCCATTTAAATTCACTACAAGAAAAACTAGAGAAATGTAAAACTATCCTAAAATTAGCCATCTTCCCCATTCTTCTCTCTTGGCCGAATTGTCTGCCATGAAAATTCCTCCATTTTCTTTTCTTCAAACTTTCAATTCCCATCTACTTTCTAACCCAAATTTCACCTAGATTTCATAAAAATCATTCACTCTACCTTAGATAAAGAATTGAAGCAAAAACAAGCTTGAAAAGTGAAGAATTTTAGTGAGAGAAAATCATCCAAGTAAGTAAATTTATGTGTTTTAGCTAGAATTAATTGGAAAATTTGGCAGGTTATTATTTGTATATGGTTTTAGATGAAAATTTGAAAAGAAATTCATGGAAATCCTTTATGTACAATTCATTTTAGGTGAGAAACAAGAAGAGGAGAAAGAGAAAACAAAGGAAAAGGGAAAAAATGAAAATTGAAGAATTCAAGGTGAATTAAGGTATGTGGATACCTAAACTAGCTTATTTCATTAAATCCTAGATTATATGATTTAGAGTTTTAAATGTAGGTTATGTCTAAATTCAAATTAATAGTAGATTAATGAAATTAACTGTTAAATAATGGAATTGGGATAAGAAAATGCATGAAAGAATGATTAAAAAAATGAAAATAAAATTAGAATATTATGTAACTTAGGGTTCTTATATGTATGATAGGTTTAAATTTAACTTAATGGTAAATAAATAGAGATAAGTGATAAATAATGTCATTTGTGAAGTTAAATGCATGAGAATGTGGTTAAAAATCATAGGTTAGTTTTGGAACCTATTATATAAGTATGGAAAATTAAGGTTATGTAGAGAATTAATTTGATTTAAGGTTAGAATTATGTTAAATATGCATGAAAAACATAGTTGAAATGTGATTTTAAAATTAAAAAAAATTGTATATATATGACACCATGATGACTGAATGATGGAGGATGGGTTTATGATGAGATTAATGTTAATTATAATTAGATAATGCTAGATATATGTGATTCACACCATAAGAACATGTTGGGAATAACGTATGGCATGAAAAGAATTATGAATGATGTTATACTATATGTGGTTAAATGGTATGATGGGTTAGATTATTTTGATCATGATAATTTAATGTATGGAAATGATGTTACATGATAAATGGATGAAAATAATGTACATGGCATGGAATCCAATTGATACATAATGTGAAACTGGTGAAAATAATGCATACTTAATGTTAGTGTTATGAAAATAGTTTTGCCTTTAGTACTTAAAAGCAAATCCATAATTATAGAATATAATTGGCTAGCCATAAGGACACTCACCATGATAGCGATTTATGGTAACTCGCAATAGTGAACCAAAGGCGGATCCACATTATAAATATAAAAAAAATTAAGAAAAGAAGAGAAAAAGAGAAAGAAATATGAGAATTATGTAGTCTTGGACTAGTGGGGTCCACGTCCCACATATCTAATCTGACCATTTCGTTTATATTGAAAACTATTAGAGGTAAAACCAATAGCAAAGCCATGACCCTAGGGTGAATGGGAGCACACATTATAATTTTAATAGAAAAAATAAAAACTCATAAATTATATATTGACAATATATTTCATTTAAATTGGAAGAAAGGATAATGTTTAAAATGAAATAAAAAAACAATTTTCACAATTGTACCGGATGTTTTTTCATATTTTAATACAGTCTTATAATTAGCTCAATGTCAATACTGTCAAAATTAACAAAAAGAAAACATTTTATTTTAATCAATTATTACTTAAATTACCTATTTTGTTAATTTTATTCGAGATCGATATTAATATACACGTTCAACTTACCAAAATCTAAATAATCTATAAAATAAATTAATTAAAGTAAAAACTAATAAATAAAGTATTAAAAATACAAGAGAAAGTGAAATTTTCGTACAAATACCAATTGAAGTGATAAGTAATATTTGTTAATCTTACTTTAAATTTAAAAGGCTTAAAAACAAAGAAAAAAGAGAAAGATAAGTGTACATGAAAGTGAAAATAAAAAATAAAAAGTATGTTTGGCTTTTTACTGTAAACTTATTTTGTAAAATAAGTTGGCATTCATTTTTTTATTTTTTTAAAAATTAATGTAATTTTATTTTTGGACAAAATGCAGAGTATTTAGGTTTTACTATTTTTTTATTTTCTATTTAAATGGATTTGGTTTATTTCATTTTAATTTTTATAATTTAATTAAAAAGATTATGTAATTATCACTGGATTAAAATTTGAGATAGTATATATACACACACCATCATTTTAATTTTTATAATTTAATTAAAAAGATTATGTAATTATCACTTAGATTAGAATTAGAGATTGAGATGGAGACCACTATCAATGAGCAAGATGGACTGGATAGAGATCCAATAAGATTGAAGATAATGTAATTATTTTTACTTGTTTGAATCGTGCATATTACCTAGCTATGACCTTTGGCTTTCCCTTTTGGCTCGGAAAAATCAATGTAGTAAAGTCCATAACTATACCATATTTGTATGCTTATATTTATGTGATAGATATAGGATGCATACCAATGTATGCCAACCATGTATGATGAGACTTAATTAACTAAAATCCCTTAAACAAATACTAAGGTATATAAGCCTTCCATTAATTGGAGGAGAATCAGAGTTCTTTATAGTGTGGGTTGTTGGCCACAGTCAAGTTCACATTATATCGAATATGTTCGAATCTAATTAAATGGGTCATCTTAGCTAGCCTATTAACTTGTTGACCATAGTCAAGGCTAATGGTTCTAGAGGCAAGATTAGGGAATGCACATATGATATGCATGTATCAAGAGTTGATAACCTAATGATCCAATAGTTGTGTAGAGACACAATTGGTATAGATATACCCACCTTTCAAGGGTATGGAGTTTGGCTTGTTGACCACAGTCAAGGTCAAATTACATATCAAGGATTGGATATTAGCCCACTAAGAAACCCACCGAGTTTTCTAGAATTATATAGTGAGGGCTAGTAATTTGTAATAAAATAGTGGGAGTAAATGGATTAATTAAAGACCTAATTAATGCATACATATATATGAACATACTCTCATATGTTTTCTTTTCACATCTAGGTCATCATTATGAGCACAGCGAACATTAACATACGATCAATCTTGGATAACAAGCTAGTTGGCAGCAACTATTCTGACTGAATTAGACAAGTGAGATTTGTTCTCAGAGCTGAAAAGATCCATTATGTCTTGGATAAAGATCCACCACCATTTCCATCAGATGATGCCATTGATGAGATCAAGGGCACTTATCGAAAATACATAGAGGATAGTGAAGCAGTGGCATGTCTGATGCTGGGTGCAATGTCCTCAGAGCTTCAGAAGCAACATGAGATAATGGATGCTAGAACCATCATTTTGCATCTAGAGGAGCTTTATTCTTCTCAGGCTAGAACTGAGCAATATGAGATTGCTCGAGCTCTATTTAGCTACAAAATGGTGGAAGGCACTTCGGCTGCTACTCATGCATTAAAGATGTATGGGTATATTGAGCATTTGAGTAGACTTGGTTATGTAATGGATAATGATCTATACATAGATTTAATCTTGTAATCATTGGCTTCAAGTTATGCACCTTTTGTGCTTAACTTCAACATGAACAAGATCCAAGTAACCATTCCTGAGTTAATCAATATGCTCAAAATAGCTGATAGATCCTTCAAGAAGGATTCAAAAAGTGTCATGGTTGTCACTTCTGCTAAAGCCAAGAAGCAGAAGAAGAAGAAGAAGAAAAAGATGACTGATAAGTGTGAATTATATGTAGTTTTTAATGTGTTTTTAGTTGTTTTATTTAGTTATTTTGGTTTTATTTGGGTTAAATTATAGTTATTTTGTTAATATTTATATTTTTAGAGTTAATTCTGTGTTTTGCATGATTTTCAGGGTTAAAATGATGAAAAAGGGCTTAAAGTGTGAAAAGTGCAAAGTTTTGGGCCAAAAGCGTAAATATTGGAAGTTTAAGCGAGAAAACTAGCTCTTAGTCCAGAGGATGGAGCCGTGGCCACGTGAAGATATTGAAGGAATTTACACGTGACCACGTGTAAGAGTAAAGTGAAGGGTAACGTGGCCATGTGAAGTAGAAATGAAGGAATAAGAGAAAAAGGACGTGACCACGTGTGAGGGAGTGTACATTCCACACGTGGCCACGTGTGAGGAAGGAAAGGAACACGTGACCACGTGTTCCTCAATGCAAAAGGATGCGTGGCCACGTGATTTTACTCTCCTATCGCGCGAAGAATTCGTCAGACTTCCTGTTTTGAGCAGACTTCTTTTCCTATTCTGATTATGCAGTTTTGGAAGAAATCTACCACGTTTTTGCCTATAAATAGAGCCCCAAAACACAGAAGAAAGGATATATAGAGATCAGATCCTTAGTTTAGCTTGGTCTTTCCTAAAGTTTTTCTTTTACGTTCTTAGTTTTCAAGTTTTTATTCAAGCTTTTGTTTTTAGTTTTAACCATGTCTTTTGAGTAGTTTTCTTTAACTTTTGCTAAAGGATACTTGAATCCTTGACTTGTATTGTTATGACTTAAGTTTGTGCTTCAATTCAATTACAAGTTTGATTATTTCTTGGTTCTTAAGTTTTAGTCTTGTTTTTATTCAACTTCAAGTTAATTGTTAACGTGACTAAACATCGGTTAATTAATTGGTTTGAGTTGTTTAAAGATTTGCATGTTCTTAGGTTAATTTAGTTGGATTAATGCATGTTATAATCTGAATAAGTTATGATTATGTGTTAATTTGAGTAGGTTAAGATTAACAAAGGTGTAATCAAGAATGGGTGAAAGTTAAATCTCTTGAGAAAGGCTTTAATAGACATCTAGGAGGATTAATTCAGACTTTTATGCCAAGTGTTGAATTGTTCTGAATAAGGGAGTTTAATGCTTGGAATGATAATCTTGAATAAAGTTATCTGGTTTTATTTATCTGAATTCTTCATAATCACTGGTATTATTGTTTGAATTTAAGTCATTACAATGAAAGTTAAGGTGGATAGTTTCTTTAGCAAGAGAATTTCAGTTATTGTTTTGTTTTTAATTTATGTTTTAGCTTTTGTTTTGTTTAATTATTTCTTTTATTTAATTTTTGCTTTTGAATCAAAAACATTTGGGAAACAATCTCGGATTAATTTAATTCATACATAGGTATTATTCTTAGCAATCCATGTTCCCTTGGGTACGATATTTGGGGTCTTAATCTATATTTCCCTTTATTACTAGCCGATCTAGTACACTTGCTAGACACCGGTCAATGACCAAGGTGCAGCCAAAGAATGGTGGGGTTGCCAAGAAAGAGAATCCCAAAGGAACTTGCTTTCATTGTGGAAAAGATGATCATTGGAAGCGTAACTGCAAGGCCTATCTAGATTCTCTCAAGGAGAAAAAGCAAGCTGATGCTTCTACTTCAGGTATTCATATGATTGAAATTAATACTTATCTATTGCTTCAAAATAATCTTGGGTATTAGATACCGGATGTGGATCTCATTTATGTAATGATCTATAGTGGCTTAAAAGCAGTAAAAGAGTTGGAAAGGAAGAAATATGTCTATAGTCAGCTACTGGACAAAACATCTATATAACACTTGTAGGGACTTATCATTTGTCTCTTCTAAGTGGATTAATACTGGAATTAAACAATAGTTATTATGTTCCAGCTTTATCCAAAAGTATTATTTCTTTCAGTTGTTTATTGAACGATTATGACATTTCTTTAAAAGATAAATGTTGTTACATTTTTAAGAACAATATGTTTTATGCTAAAGATATCATTGAGAATGGTATTTTTGTTCTTGATTTAATTAAAGAAGTGCATAATGTGGATACCAAGACAATGAAACAAGATAATCTAAATACCTCATATTTATGGCATTGTCGCTCAGGCCATATAAATAAGAAACGCATGACTAAATTACACAAGTCAGGTGATTTAGGGTCATTTGATTATGAATCATTTGATACATATCAATCTTGTTTATTAAGAAAAATGACAAAAGCTCCCTTTATTGGTAAAGGAGAACGAGCTAAAATGATTTTGGACTTAATACATTCAGATGTATGTGGTCCAATGACTACACATGCCAGAGGAGGTTACTCCTACTTTATTACATTCATAGATGATTATTCCAGGTTTGGATATATCTATCTAATGAAATATAAATCAGAAGCATTTGAAAAGTTCAAAGAATTTAGAAATGAAGTAAAGAAGCAACTTGGCAAGAGTATTAAGATACTTAGATCAGATCGAGGTGGAGGGTACTTAAGTCAAGAATTTCAAGATTATCTTATAGATAATGGGATTTTATCTCAATGGACTCCACCATATACACCACAACATAATGATGTATTTGAAAGGAAAAATCGAACACTATTAGATATGGTTCGATCCATGATGAGCCGAGCAGACTTGTCTAAGTCCTTTTAGGGATATACATTAGAAACTGTTGTTTATGTGTTAAACAGAGTTCCTAATAAATTGATTGATGTTACTCCATATGAGATATGGAATAACAAGAAACCCACAGTTTCTCATATGAAAGTATGGGGTTGTCCTGCTTATGTAAAAAGGACAATGTCAAACAAACTAGATGTTAAGTCTAACAAATGCTTATTTATGGGATATCCAAAAGAAACATTTGGATATTATTTCTATCATCCCTTAGAACAAAAGGTGTTTGTTTTAAGGCATGTTGTCTTGTTGGAAAGAGAATTCTCCTAAGAGAGGATAGTGGGAGTAAAATTGAACTTGGTGAAGTTCGAGACCCACAAATAGAAGTAGATCAACCGATTGAACCTGAGACTGAATTTCATAATGATGAGATTACAGTTGAACCTAATTATACACAAAATCCTAGAAGATCTACTAGGATGTGTTCTATCCCTGTGAGATATGGATTTCACATTGATTCAGATAGGGCGTAACTGTAGTAGAGGACAATGAGCCTATAAGCTATCAAGAAGTTTTGAATAGTTCAGAACATGATTTATGGCTTAAGGTTATGCAGTCTAGAATGGACTCTATGTATGAGAACAAAGTATGGACTTTAACTCAACCACCTGAAGGGATAAAACCCATAGGGTGCAAATGGGTCTTTAAAAAGAAGACCGATATGGAAGGTAATGTAGTTACCTATAAAGCTCACTTAGTAGCAAAAGGCTATCGTCAAAAAGAAGGTATTGACTACGATGAAACCTTTTCTCCTGTAGCGATACTTAAGTCTATAAGAATACTTTTAGCCATTGTAGCTTATTATGATTATAAGATTTGGCAAATGGATGTGAAGACAGCTTTCCTAAATGGAAATCTGACTGAGAATGTGTATATAATACAACCAGAAGGGTTCACATCAGGAGATGGCAAAAAGATATACAAGCTTCAAAGATCCATTTATGGATTGAAGCAAGCCTCTAAGAGTTGGAACATATGATTCAATGAGACAATCAAAGAGTTTGGTTTCTCACAGAATGAAGATAAACCTTGTGTGTATTAAAGGGTTAGTGGGAGTGCAATTGTCTTCCTAGTTCTATATGTGAATGACATATTAATCATGGGAAATGACATTTCTCTTCTCCAATCTATAAAAATATGGTTATCCAAGCAATTCTCTATGAAAGACCTTGGAGAAGCATCTTATATTTTGGAAATAAGGATCTATAGAGATAGATCCAATAGGTTGCTAGGTCTTTCTCAAAATATATATATATATAGAAAGTATTGAAGAGGTTCAATATGAATCTCTCTAAGAAAGGGTTTATACCTATGGTGCATGGGAAACACCTTTCTAAGTCTATGTGTCTGCAGACACTAGATGATAGAGAGAGCATGAATAGAATACCATAAGCATCTGTAATTGGTTTTATCATGTATGCTATGTTATGTACACGTCCAGATGTAACATTTGCTTTAAGTGTCACAAGCAGATTCCAATGCAATTTTGGAGAGGAATACTGGGCAGTTGTCAAGAATATCCTTAAGTACTTGAGAAGGACTAAGGATATATTCTTGGTATATGGAGAGGGTAGTTTGGAAGTAAATGGGTATACGAATGCCAGCTTCCAATCTGACAAAAATGATTGTAAATCATAGTCTGGTTTTATGTTCATAATGGGAGGAGGAGCAGTTAGTTGGAAGAGTTCCAAACAAGAAACAAATACTAATTCCACAATAGAAGTTGAGTACATTTCTGCTTCAAAAGAAGCCAAAGAAGCAGTCTTTATCAAAAAGTTTATATCTGAACTAGGAGTGGTGCCTAGCATTGTTGACCTGATTCCTTTATATTGTGACAACAATGGAGCCATTACGCAAGCAAAGGAACCACGATCTCATCAGCGATCCAAGCATGTTCTCAGACACTACCATCTCATAAGGAAAATAGTAGCTAGAAATGATGTGAAAATAGAAAGGATCCCTACAGATGATAATGTGGGGGATCCCCTCACTAAAGCACTTTCCCAAACAAAGCATGATCACCATATAAATAACATGGGTTTAAGACATATGAGTGATTGGCTCTATTACAAGTGGGAGATTGTTAGAGAGTATGCCCTAGAGCCCATGTAATGGGGATGTATTTCATATGTATGAACTCATATTCTTAATAAAAGGCATCATTCATTTATTAATGCTATTTTTAAATACATGAGTTTGTAAATCTTAAATTAATAAATGAAGTTCTGGATATTATAAACACAGTACAAAGGCAATCATGAAAGTGTTCATGATGTGAGATGTCTATTGGATGAAAATGTGATAATATCTAAACATCCTTAGTCATACAATTAAAAAGATAGGACTTTGTTAATTCGGACAGACTAGCACATGCTATGCTTTTTGAATAGTTCAAGCAATGGTTTTTATAACTATGATTATGGAAGATGATCAAAGCTAACATGTGGATGCTTGTTAGAAGAATAAGTTCATTGGAGACCTGCAAAGAGAATCCTTACATGGATATTAAATCTATGTCAGTGAGGAAACACTTCATAGCGGTTGTGTAAGTATCCTTAGACTTGAGATCACTAAGGTTATCTTAAGTAGCAAGTGATATACTTTGACTCTATAACTGATTACTTCCAACTAGGGGTGAACATAGTTAGGAGGTTGGATATATCATAACCTACTTGAAGATAGTTGAGTGATTGACAAAGGATTCACCATCCCAGATTTATTAAAGGAAGTTATCTCGTATGATTCTATAATTACCTTGTTTAGAGAATCTCTAGCCAGAGTAATATGCCAAGATGGATAAGGATCCATGAAGGGTATTTTGGGAATAATGGTTAAATTAATAGAATATACATAATTATATTTATATGAGTTGACAGAAATCCATTCTCATAATCTAATTGAGATAAGAGTGGTGAAAGGAGTAATTGTATGGTAACTATTTCTATGGTTGGTATAGTCAAACCACTTGACTTTTCTGATATTTGGGTAGTCATGATGCCTAGCTAGAGGCCGCTCATGACTTTTATAATACTGTATCATAAATATCAATAGGGATTGATAAAATGATTTAAAGAAGTTTAAATCATGTGAGTTTTGAATAGAACTCATAATTACATATTATACTGCCAATATGGACAGGAACCCAATAGGTAACACAGATATAAAGTAAAGGATAAAATGGTAAAATGACAAGGATAATAATATTTGATATTATTATGGAAGAGAGAAATGAATAAGAGAATAATTAATTAAAGAGTTTAATTAATTATGATAAAGTAAAATTGTTCGCATAACTTTTTAGAAATGTTCTGCAAAATGGACTTAATTGAAATATTGTATTTCATAATTAATTATTATTAGACTATAAGAGTTATAGGGGTGATATAATAATTAATAGATCCATTGGAGAAATTAAAAGAGGTCCAGAGAATTAGTTTTGGCATAAAAACCCTACAGAAGAAGGGTTACACGCCAAACCCATATAGAAGGCCTTAAAGGCCTAATTCTCGGATCAAAATAAATTAAATATATTTTATAAGTGTTATGGAGCCTACATATTTAATTTGGATGGGTTTGGAATTAATTTGGGTGATTAAATCTAAGTGTGTGCACAAAGGGCCTAGTTTGTGGGTTTTTTACATAGCCTTTTGTGAAAAGATTTAAATTGAATTTAATTGAGCCCAAATAAATTATTAATAATTCCAGAAGCCCATTTAATATTTCTCCATAAATTTTAAAGAGCCCAATCCCATTATGAAGTTGGATTTTTAACGTAACTATAAAAATCCAAGTGATAGGGATTTTATGGTTAAGTGAACATTAAGAGAAAAGAAAAATCTCTCTCATTTTATCTCTAACGCTAGTCGCCACTCCCTTGCTAGCATCAAGGGAAATTCAGCCAGCCCTTGTGTTCCATTATTCTTGGTTTATTTAATCCTTCTCTAGTGTGGATTACTAATTAGAGGTGTTCAATTTTGGACACTGGGGTTTGCGACAACCCGGTGAGAAGGAAAATCAATTGTTCAACAAAAATGAAATGTTATTTTTCTTATTCTCATTAATATTTATATTGTAAATTCATGGCAAGATCATATCTATTGGTTAAAAATTTTAAATTTCGCTTATGCATGTGATGCATATAACCGATAATTTCCAACATATTGTACTGTTTTTTTTTGGTTCTTGGACTTAGGATCTTTTTTGTGTGATTTTCTCTAACTGTCTCTGGTGTGTCTTGAGGTCAGTTGTCTAATTTTTTGCTATTGTTATTTGGGGCTAATTTAAATGGTTGAAGGTAGTAATTTGGGTTGTGATAAAAAGACTATTATTGAAATTATGTTCGCCTTATTTGCACAATGGAAAAGGAGTATTCCTATTAATGTGACGCCCTCACAATCTGGGTTGTCAAAATAGTCCTTTTCAAGATGAATAGTGATACTAGATGAATAATACCATCCGAAACCTGCAAAAATTTTTCATTACCACTGAAAATTATAATTCATGAAGAGTCTAGTTGAGGCATTCAAAATAGACGAAGAAAAAAATTTCAGGACTGTATTAAAGTTTGATGAAACTTTGACTGATCCGAAAATATTCCACAAACCTTTGAAAATTATTCCATTCACATGGAACCACTAGAAATAATCTCAATTAATATTTGGTAGTGAAAAGAAATTTTCAGACAACTTTAAATATTTAGATTTCGGACCAGTGAATTTTACCTTTAGAATTAAAAGTACATCAAGACGGAGTTGGATTGATCTAAAATTTCAAACATGACTTAGTTAATATTTTTACACAGTTTTAAACTTATTTTAGAGGTGAAATAATTGCTAAAACATGTAGCCAATGAGAGGATGATAGGTGGCTTAATATAAGCCATTACATTGCATAGTATATGATAAAATCTTGGCCCTCCATTTAAATTCACTGAACGACAAACTAGAGAAATGCAAAAATTTTTCCAAAACTATAGCACCCTTATCCTATAATCTATACATATCACTTTATCCATCTCATTACACATGTATTACTGTGCAACATAAACATATACCAACTACACCTAGAACATATAATCAAACTTAATACATAAGAGTGCTATACTTTTAAAAACTTTTCAGTGTACGTTAAAGTCTCTTTAGTAAATACAACAACTGTTTAACATTTTTACATATAATATCACCAATACCACTATCCTATAATCTTTACTATATACAAAGAGCCAAAATAAAAGTCTATAAATGTCTCTCTCGTTGACTTGAGTTGGCCATCCTGCTGCAGATATCACCCCAACAACCTACACGGATGAAACACCCATGCTAAGCTATAAAGCTTAGTGGGGAACTAAATCATGATAAACGACCACTCACAGTGATCGTCAACATGCCTCAAATATAACAAAGCTTTGTTCCAAGAAGTGAACAAAATGCAGCAGTTAATTCATATTACGAAAATCATAAAATTTAGCAATAAAATTTGCATTGATGCTTTAATCAACATATATAACCATGTAAGCTCTAATGTTCTATGGCTTTAAATTCAACTTATTATCATGTGTCTAGTTTCTAAATTAGTACTAAACCGTAAAAGCATAAATATCTATTATCTTTTCATCTATTTAACATGTCTTTGATATATACACATTGGAATTAAATAGCAAATCCACACTTCCAATTACCATGAGATTATTATATTACTATAGACTTATTTTATATTCCACAAGTTATTCATGTTATAACATATTAGATGTATCATAAATATAAGCCTTTCAACTAAACACAACACTTATATATCATTATCATAAATAGCAAATACATGTTAAAGAATGTGTACATCCAACAATGGAAACACATATATATAATCATAAGAAGAATATTTCAAAACAATGGTTGTTACTGTCTAACCTTCATAATCTTTAATATACAATATGAATATGCACTTATAAAATTGTTGCATACATTAGACTTTTATAATACTCTTGGACTTAATAAAAATTCCTTCATCAATCATGTATTGGCATACATATAGAAATAAGGTTTATGATCACAAAGGCATATATATATATATATATATATATATATATATATATATATATATATAATCAATTTAATCAAAATATTAATATAATGCAAATTCATCATTTAACGATCAGCATGTATTTAGGATACTGGCAGTATAGATACATATACTATTGCACATCCTTTTAGATGTGAGTTTTATGTGCAATAAAAGGAATTTCATATGTAGAATAGTATAAAGTCAATTAAGAATTTGCATGCCTTATTAAATTTTTCTTAACCTTTGACAATAAAGGTTGCACTATTCTAAAGAAGTGGATAATAGTTATACGATGGTACCCGAAGGTACTAGGTCACCCAAGGCACCAAAGAGATACCCGGAGGTATTAAACGATGATCCCTTATAGGGATAAAATTGTATGATAAATCGGTGGACCCAAATGGGGTCATTCAAATAACATGGACCCAAATGGGGTCAATCAAATAACATGGACCCAAACGGGGTCAATCAAATAACATGGACCCAAACGGGGTCAATCAAATAACATGGACCGGTCAAGCGGACCCAAACGGGGTCGGCTACAACCCACACGAGGGTTGTTAAATTAACTTTAACTTTTAAACCCAAACAGGGTCACTATACTTTTAAATTCAAGTGGACCTAAACAGGTCAAAATGTTCAGAAGCAGCTGCAAGGTACCCTTATAGGCATGCCTATCTATCCACTTTCTAGACTCAACGCAGGCAATAAAATCTATTTACTTTATCTTTCATTTATTCATTCATATTCTTATAAGCACATGTATACTCTTGGGTAACTATAAACAATGTACTCGTACACATGCTCATGTGTAACTTTCTGTAAACCTGTAAATATACTCACGGTTGGGTATTACTACTTTATACTTTATAATCTTATTCGATCATGTAATCTATTCCGCATGTCAAAACCCATGTATAATGATGTTCATGGTAATCATATTCATGTTCATGTAATACTTTCTTTAAACATATGATCATACACATTATTGAGTATTGCTATTTTCTACTTGAAATTAGTTCAAGGAATTATCCCTTTTCAATCATGCATTTATATACATAGTAGTATAAATCTATTCATAGCTATGAGCAGGATAATCATAATCATATACATGAATACGAGTATAATCAGCACAATACAATTATCTGTGAATGAACATATGTCACTGTCTTCATATACTCTTTGCATAATGGCATATAAGCGCAACATATAAGTATATACATGTAAGCATAATTTCATATAATAAATCATGTACATAAGGTTGAATTTATGTGATTATACCTATCTTTATTGTCAATCATATTACATGCTATTTATAATTCAATGTGTAATCATATATACACATATTTAACATAACTATATTTAAACCAAATATAGAAAACAAATTACGATTCTTCCTACACAAATCTGCACAGGGGCAGCTTTCTGGATCAAAATTAGGTACCCTTTTTGGTCTAGTAAATGTTGTTTTTAGGCCATGTGGCCTTCTAAAATTTCATTCCCCTATATGTCTTGTTTCTAAAACATCAAAATTTGTCACAATATCTCATCTATAATTCAAGATATTCAAGAAAAACCATTAGCTGTTCATAAATTCGGAAACAGTTATTTTAACCACTTGTAAAATTTTTAGAATAAAATGGGGAGTGAATCAGCCTAACTTTCCTTAAACAAAATCCTTCTCCTAGGTTTCTAGTTTATCCAGAATTTTACTGCATAACTTTTTGACTCCCCTACTGAGATTTATGTCCAAAATACCACAATCTGTTCCTTAACAGTATATCCAGTTTTCAAGAATTTCAAGCGAACATTAGGAACTCATACAAACATAATTAAACAAAGTTTCCATCATAAAAATGTTCATTTATAAGTCTATTTTGCATAGGATTCGACCTCATAGCATTCTGAGAAATACACACAAAAATACATCATTTTTACTTCAGCCTGTTCCGAAACCGTAATTAACAGCTCACTACAATTTCAAGTGAACATTTGAATAGCTTACAAGCATATTTAGCCTTTGGTATCTCCTACAAAGTTATAGGTATGTTTCTCATGTACAATATGAAATTGTAATTAACTCAATTGAGGTTTTATAACCCAAATTATGTTGTAATTACAGCAACTAGTTCATGATACTTACATATTTCTCTTTATTAAAGATTCCTAAAATTTATTCTCATTACATTTGTTCAACATATCCTACAAAAATATTCATGTTAATTCTCTAATTATTTACATGAAAGTATGAAAATACTAATCCCCTGTGTGTCTAATTTCCAAAACATCAAGAATTACCTTTATATCACATTTATAACTCAAGACATTGAAGAAAACTATAAGCTGTTCATAACACCAAAACAGTTTTTGTCACCAATTAGAAAATTCATAAAATAAAATGTGAACAGAATTAGACCGACTTACCTTCATCAAAGTTGTGCTCCTATGTATCTAATTTACCCAGAATTTTATATCATAACGTTTTGACTTTTCTACTGATAATTATGCCAAAAATACTAAGATCTGTTCTTTGACAGTGAACAACTGTTCCTACGAGATTCAAGCTAATTTTAAGAGGAGTTAGAGGCCGATTTAGAAATGATTTCCTTCTACAAAAATATACATTAATGTCTTAATAAAACATACCAACTTGAATCATTCAATTTCCTTTTCTATAACTCAAGTTATTAACAAACTAATACAGCTAGGTCAAATGAACTTAACCCAGAATTTTTATAAAAGAATTGCATGTAGTTATTTTTTTCAAACTTTATAATAATTATTTTCCAGCAATAGACATTTAGATTATTTTCTGTATCCTCACATTCTAACACCCTTAGAACGAATTTTAATTTCTTCATAGAACTAAATCTCATAAATCTTAATTATATATATACACATGCAAAGCAAGAAATCTAAATTTAATTTCTACAATTGTAACCTCATCACAAAACACATCTAATACAATTATAATCCACATTTTCACATTTCAAACCCACATGCAGCAATGAAGAAGTTCCCAAACCTGAAATTTACTCCTACAAATATCTTCTCTTTGTTCTTCACATTACTACTTCTAGCCTTGATCCTTGATAACCATCCATGCATGTAACTTAAAATGAGAGGATTTCACTCAAGTTTAATGGCTGAATTTGCAAGAGAGAATGATAAAATCTGTATTTTTCCACTATCTTTGACTTATATAGTGCTAAGGAAAATATCTCTTTTAGTCCTTAAACCTTTTGCATGTCACAATTTAACCTAGCTAGTCTTTGCATGTTAAACATTAACCCCTCCTTTTAATTCCTTTCATACATTGACCTATCAATTTATTCCTTCTCTTAAATTGACCTCTCAATTTATACTTTTATCCATAATTTGCCCCTAAAATGCCAAAATTATAAATTTACCCCAAATTAATACTTTTTACTTCAATTACACCCTTAAATATTATTAAACCAACAATAATAATTTAATTATGACCTTATAAAATTTATACCATATAATTTACACATTTATCACATAATTAATGTTAACTTAATAACATTTTTGCCCCAATCAATATCTTAACTCTTAATAATTCATCCAACAATACTCAATTAGACTTTAATATCATGTAATTGCCCTTGAATTCTACTAGGGCCTATTTTGGGTCCTTACAAAAACTGTCCAAAAATTAGCCATCTTCCCCATTCTTCTTTCTTAGGCCATATGTCTGCCATGAAAATCCCTCCATTTTCTTTTCTTCAAGCTTTCGATTCCCACCTAATTTCTAACCCAAATTTCATCTAGATTTCATAAAAATCATTCACTCTACCTTAGATAAAGGATTGAAGCAAAAACAAGCTTAAAAAGTGAAGAATTTTAGTGAGAATAAATCATCCAAGTAAGTAAATTTATGTGTTTTAGCTATAATTAATTGCAAAATTTGGCAGGTTATCATTTGTATACGGTTTTAGATGAAAAATTGAAAAGAAATTCATGGAAATCCTTTATGTACAATTCATTTTAGGTGAGGAACAAGAAGAGGAGAAAGAGAAAACAAAGGAAAAGGGAAAAAACAAAAATTGAAGAATTCAAGGTGAATTAAGGTATGTGGATACCTAAACTAACTTATTTCATTATATCCTAGATTATGTGACTTAGAGTTTTAAATGTAGGTTATGTCTAAATTCAAATTAATAGTATATTAATGAAATTAACTGTTAAATAATGGAATTGGGATTACAAAATGCATGAAAGAATGATTAAAATATGAAAATAAAATTAGAACATATTATGTAACTTAGTGTTCTTATATGTTTGATAGGTTTAAATTTGACTTAATGGTAAATAAATGGAGATAAGTGATAAATAATGTGATTTGTGAAGTTAAATGCATGAGAATGTGGTTAAAAATCGTAGGTTAGTTTTGGAACCTATTATGTAAGTATGGGAAATTAAGGTTATGTAAAGAATTAATTTGATTTAAAGTTAGAATTATGTTAAATATGCATGAAAAATATAGTTGAAATGTGATTTTAAAATTAAACAAATTTGTATATATGTGACACCATGATGACTGAATGATGGAGGATGGGTTTATGATGAGATTAATGTTAATTATAATTAGATAATGCTAGATATATGCGATTCACACCATAAGAACATGTTGGGAATAACGTATGGCATGAAAAGAATTATGAATGATGTTATACTATATGTGGTTAAATGGTATGATGGGTTAGATTATTTTGATCATGATAATTTAATGTATGGAAATGATGTTACATGATAAATGGATGAAAATAATCTACATGGCATGGAATCCAATTGATACATAATGTGAAACTGGTGAAAATAATGCATACTTAATGTTAATGTTATGAAAATAGTTTTGCCTTTGGTACTTAAAAGCGAATCCATAATTATACAATATAATTGGCTAGCCATAAGGACACTCACCAAGATAGCGAGTTATGGTAACTCGCAATAATGAACCAAAGGCGGATCCAAATTATAAATATAAAAAAAATTAAGAAAAAAAGAGAAAAAAAGAGAAATATGAGAATTATGTAGTCTTGGACCAGTGGGGTCCACGTCCCACATATCTAATCCGACCATTTCGTTTATATTGAAAACTATTAGAGGTAAAACCAATAGCAAAGCCATGACCCTAGGGTCAGTGGGGGCACACATTATAATTTTAATAGAAAAAAATAAAAACGCATAAATTATATAATGACAATATATTTCATTTAAATTTGAAAAAGGATAATGTTTAAAATGAAATAAAAATACAATTTTCACAATTGTACTAGATGCTTTTTCATATTTTAATACAGTCTTATAATTAGCTCAATGTCAACACTGTCAAAATTAACAAAAAGAAAACATTTTATTTTAATCAGTTATCACTTAAATTACCTATTTTGTTAATTTTATTCGAGATTGATATTAAAATACACATTCAACTTACCAAAATCTAAATAATCTATAAATAAATTAATTAAAGTAAAAACTAATAAATAAAGTATTAAAAATTACAAGAGAAAGTGAAATTTTCTTACAAATACCAATTAAAGTGATAAATAATATTTGTTAATCCTACTTTAAATTTAAAAGGCTTCAAAACAAAGAAAAAAGAAAAAGAGAAGTGTACATGAAAGTGAAAATAAAAAATAAAAAGTGTGTTTGGCTTTTTGCTGTAAACTTAATTTGTTAAATAAGTTGGCATTCATTTCTTTATTTTTTTTAAATTAATGTAATTTTATTTTTGGACAAAATACAAAGTATTTAGGTTTTACTATTTTTTTTTATTTTCTATTTAAATGGATTTGGTTTATTTCATTTTAATTTTTATAATTTAATTAAAAAGATTATGTAATTATCTCTGGATTAAAATTTGAGATAGTATATATACACACACCATCATGTAAACGTGGCTTTGCCCCTAGACGAAACTAAAATAACAAGAATATGGCAATAAATGGAAGAAAATGGTAAATAATAAATAAAGATGGAAATTGAGGATTAAAAAAAGAATTTTGAAGAAATGGGTATCCAAGGGTAAATTGGTTAAAAGATAGTGAAAATGTAGCAAGAAGGGGTAAAATGGAATTATGAAATAAATGTAGTAAAGGAAGGGCAAAATTATAAATAAGTGAAAAAGTTGTGAAAATAGGGACTAAATTGTAATTTTGGTAAAAGAAATGAATTTAAAGACTAAAATGGAAGAAAACTTAACTTATGGGTTAAAAATGTAAAAGTATGGCGAAATATGCTTAAAAAGAAAAAATTAGGGACAAAATGGTAATTATGGCAAAAGTTGGAACTTTAGGGACTTAAATGTCATTTTGATAAAAGACGACACCTAGATATAATTTTGACAAAAGGTGGGGACATAAACATAATATTGTCAAAATATTTAATTTTTTAGGGGTAAAAATGTAATTTCATTTTAAAATAAGGATAATAGTGGAAAGTGTGAAAATTAGTTTGAAATTTTGGAAATTAAGTTAATCAGAATATTTAATTAACAAAATAGGGAAATTAAGGAATTAATAAAAGAAATTAAAAATTTAAGTAAAATATAAGAATATTGAATAAATTAGATAAATAAACTAAATTTAGTAGTTTGTGTGTTAAATTGAACTAGAACTTTAGTATATTACAATGAAATTTGTTATTCGGTATCCAACACTAGGCTATATGCTTAGCGCGTAGTTATTTGTTGTGCACAGGGATATGTATCCAAAGTTGTGGACGTAAAGCGTGCTGAAGGAGGAAGTTTATTTTGGAAGTTAAATACTATTTTGTATGTATATCATGTAGAATAGCAGCTTCATACAAACTTAACTTATGGTGCATATGTATTATGGCATGTATATATACTTAATGGAGTGGTAAAGAAGATATAAGTGTATGTATATGTGTATGAGTTGATGGTTTATGATTGTGAAGATTGTGATGAATTATAGAAGTGCCTATGTTGTTGGCTAGAGTATTGGAGTTAGAGATTGATTATTGGGAGTGTATTTTGAACTTTTGCATGAGGGATAGGTTAAAATTATAGTCGTTATGCTACTAAAATTTTTAACAAATGAATAGTAACTTTTGACCAAATGAATAGTAAATTTACGTCGACAACCTAATTAGCATGAAATGGACCAACAAATTGATGTATAAACCTAATGTAGAATTGCTTGGAAATGAAATGAGAAATAAGTAGCAAAGACACAAATAAATGTCCAATTAATAACTTGATTATATTTTGATAACATTTGGACCTAGAAAAAGCATGGGGTATTATATTTTATGGTATCAGAGTACGGTTTAAGCAGTCCTAAGATCGGAGTTTACATAAGTTTAGGTGATTTGAATTACATATACATGCCATAATTGAATGATTGTACATAATGTGATTTTGAGAAATAATCGATACTTATCCCTTTGTTTTATAGTTTAAAGAATGGCATTGGAATCTAAAAGAGGCATAAAGATTGGCAGTAGCCTCCTCCACCTCTAAATAGGAAGCCCATTTTAGAGCAGTTGAAAAAGTTAGGGGCTGAAAACTTATATGGCAGGGATCAGACATCCCCAACAAAAGCAGAGAAGTGGTTGAACAAAATCAATATATTATTTGAGATTACTCATAGTCTGCCAGAAGAGATGCTTGAGGGCACAATAACTTTATTTTAGGGACCTGCATATACCTAGTAGGAATCAATTAGAAGATATGTCCTTACAGCTGAGTTGACATCGAATTTTTTCCTAAAATAGTTTGGTGACAAATATACTGGAAAGAATATCAGTAGACCATGGAGAGTGCATTTTAGAGACTGGGATAGGGGAATAGAATAATACTAGAATATGAACGAGAATTTGAGTATCTCAACGCATACATGAAAGACTATCACTTAACACAAGTAAAATTATGCCAGCTATTTGAACAGGGTCTCCACAACAAAATCAAGTGGCCATTCCAGGTCATGAATATATGAATATGAGATTTTTGATCAGGGCAGCCACTAGAGTTAAGATAGTGCAGTTAGATAAAGCTAGTAGATAAACTCAAGCACAAAAAAAAGGAGGCCACCATAGTCAGGTGCTCCGAGTACTTCTAGTAAGAAACCCAAAGGCCTAGCAACCCAATTCTAGGCTCCAACTTAGTCACAAGCTCAGAGCTAGAAATCTATAGCTAAAGCCAGTATTCTAGTAGCTTTAGTGGCCGGTACACCTAAAGGTACAAGTAGAAGAAATATCCCCCATTGTGAACATTATGGGAAAAGGCATCTAGGGGAGTATTGGAAACTCATAAGAGTATGCTATAGATATGGGCCTAAGGAACATATTCTTGTCCTCGGTCTCAACTGAAGGCTACACCAGCACCTTAACTAGACAAATCCATTGCACCAGCACCACGACGCAAAGGTAGGGGTGCTCCTAGTAGAGGTTTTGTAGCCATAGATGCAATTCAAGTTCAACAAGATGTTAAAGGAAAACCTCCAGCCCGTACACATACAGTTAGAGCCTGAGAGGAGTAGGATGCACCCAACGTTATTATGGGTAAATTTCTATTACTTTGTGAATTTTTTTATTTTTTAATTGACCCAATATCTATACGGTCATACATTCATATAGCAGTAACACGGGGAAAGGGGTTAGATATTTCACAATTAGATCAAGACATTCTAATAAGTAATCCTTTAGGGTACAGTGTAGTAGTGAATAAAATATACAAAAATTGCCCTATCCAAATACAACATTATGCCTTCCCTACACACTTGATAGAACTTCCATTCCATGAATTTGACATAATCCTGGGTATGGATTGGTTACAAGAGCACTGAGTTACTATTGATTGTTGACTTGAACAGGTCACCATAAAAACCCCAGAAGGTTAGAATATTATAGTTGTGGGTGAGAGATCATATTTTCTCTTTAATGTCATCTCAACCACTACTATAAAATGCCTAATCAGAAAAGGGTACAAAGCTTACTTAGCCAGTGTGCTGGAACCCAAAAAGGGTAAACCTCTGATTAGTGAAATTTCCATAATACGTGACTTTTAGATGTTTTCCATGATGAATTGCTAGGATTACCACTCAATAGGGACTATCGATGTTATGCTAGGTACGACATCTATTTCCATTGCTCCCTAAAAAATGACACCAATAGAACTTAAAGAATTGAAAATTTAGTTGCAAAAATTGCTTGATCAGTTTGCGGTTGTGTTCATTAACGAGATCTTGATTTATTCCAAAACACCAAAAGAACATGATAAGCATCTTTGAATTGTACTACAAACTTTGAGGGAAAAATAGTTGTACGGTAAGTTCAATAAATGTGACTTTTGGCTTAATAAAGTCTCATTCCTTAGGCATGTAGTTACTACGAAAGGCATTAAAGTTGACCCCAAAAAGATAGCAGCAATTATAGAGTGGCAACCACCTAAAAATGTCATAAAAGTCAGAAGCTTCCTTGGCCTAGCAAGTTACTATAGGAGATTTGTGAAAGGCTTTTCCTTGATAGTAGCTCCACTCACCAGACTACTCCAGAAGAATGAAAATTTTGAATAAACAAATAAATGTCAAGAAATCTTTGAGAAGGTTAAAAAGATGTTGATAAAAGCACCAATTTTAACACAAGCTAAACTAGGAAAAAACTTTATAATCTATAGTGATGCATCCCAAAATGGTTTAAGTTGTGTACTGATGCAGGAAGGAAAGGTGATTTCCTATGCCTTCCGATAGTTGAAAATACATGAAAGGAATTATCCCACCCATGACTTGGAATTGGCAGCAATTGTATTCACACTAAAAATGTAGAGGCACTACCTATATGGCAAAAAGTGCTACATTTACATCAATCATAAAAGTTTGAAATACTTGCCTACTCAAAAACAATCTAACTTAAGATAGAGGCGATAGTTAGAACTCATCAAAGACTACAATTGCCTCATTGATTACCAGTCAGGCAAGGCAAATGTAGAAGTTGATGCATTTAGTCAAAAACTCATGACAGGTAATAAATTGACACTAATAGTGAATTTCTCTCCCTATATTATTATAAACATAGTAAAATAGTAATACAACGTTGTTTAAATAGCCTTAAAGACTATGAATGTCAGTTAGTTATGGTCCCAAATGGAGTAATTATAGCTAAAATGTAAACTAGGCCTAACCTTTTACAGCAAGTTAAAGATGCCTATAGGCAAGACGAGCAGTTAACTTCCATCATTGGTCAAATCCATTAAAAAAAGGATGACGACTACTGCTTGGGAAATGATGAATGTTTATACTATAAAAAGAGAATTTGTGTGCCTAATGATGTAGAATTGAAAAAGAAAATCATGATAGAAGCCCACAACAACAAATATGCCATGCATCCAAATAACACCAAGATGTATCAAGATTTGAAAACTCATTATTGGTAGCCTAGTATGAAATGGGATATAGCATATTTCTTCATCGAATGCTTAGTATGTCAACGATG
The DNA here is from genome assembly GCA_037975025.1 of Excoecaria agallocha. NCBI lineage: Eukaryota > Viridiplantae > Streptophyta > Magnoliopsida > Malpighiales > Euphorbiaceae > Excoecaria > Excoecaria agallocha. The sequence continues at coordinate 22,590,083 of CM075812.1, forward strand.
AAAGTAAAATACCAGGTTCCTTCTAGATTGTTACAACCTATCACAATACCAAGGTGGAAATGGGATAGGAATACTATAGACTTTATCACTGGATTACCTATCACTAGAAGGCAATGTGATTCCATATAGGTGATTGTTGACATATTAACAAAGTTTGCTAATTTCCTACCTGTGTAAGCTAATTATCCATTGGTAAAGTTGGTAGAAATATACATCAATGAGATTCTTAGACTTTATGAAGTTCTTCTTCTATCATATTAGATAGAGATCCCTGCTTCACTATGAGGTTTTGGAAGAAATTGCAGGAATCACTAGGTATTAAACCTCATTATAACACTATTTTCCATCCACAAATAGATGAATAATCAAATAGAGTTATACAAGTGCTAGAAGACATGTTGAGAAGCTATGTTTTAGAGTTTAGTAGCAGTTGGGAAAAGTATCTCCCACTAGCTGAATTTGCCTACAACAACAGCTATTAAACCAGTATAAAAATGCCACCATATGAGGCCTTGTATGGAAGGAAATGCAAAAAAACCAATATGCTAGATTGAACTCAGTGAAAATAAGCTTGTGTGACCAAATTTGATAAAGGAAATTGAAGATAAAGTGTAAATTATTAAAGACAAATTGAAAGCTACTTTTGATCGATAGAAATCATATGCAGACTTAAAAAGGAAAGACATAGAATTTAAAGTAGGGGAAAAGTCTTCCTGAAAGTTATCTCCTTAGAGAAAAATCTTGAGATTTGGAAAAAAGGAAAAGTTAAGTCCTAGGTTTATTGGTCTATATGAAGTGATACAGCATGTGGGACTAGTAGGCTATAGGTTGAAGCTGCCACCTGAGCTAGAAAGGATTCATAATATATTCCATGTTTTGATGTTATAATGATATCAATCTAATCCAACACATGTCATTGGCCCAAAAAAGTGCAATTGAGACCAAATTTGTCATATGATAAAGAACCAGTTAGAATCATTATCAAAGAGGTTAGACAATTGAGGAATAAGCAGATACCTTTAGTGAAAGTGCTATGGGCTCACCACAACATGGAAGAAGCCATATGGGAACAAAAAGAAGAAATAAACTCATAATATCCCTAATTATTTAATCCAAGTAAATTTGAGGACAAAATTTTTAATTAGTAAGGGAGAAATGTAATGCTCTCACAATTCGGATCGTCGAAATAGTACTTTTTAGGGTGAATAGTGATAGCAAGCGAATAGTACCACCCAAGGCCTTCAAAACTTTATTATCACTAATAAAAATTACAATTTATAATAAGTCTGGTGGTATAATTTGATGTGAAATTGAGTCAAATATGCCTTCAAAATAGACAAAAAAAATATTCAGGATCATATTAGAGTTTGACCAAACTTTGACCAGTAAAAAAAATTCCAAATACCTCTGAAAAGTATTATGTTCATATAGAACCACTGAAAATAATCTCAATTAATATTTGGTAGTGAAAAATAAATTTTCAGGCAACTTTAAATTTTTGAATTTCGGACCGATAAATTTTACCTGCAGAGTTAAAAGTATATCGAAACAGAGTCAGATTGATTTGAAATTTTAAACATGCTTTAGTGAAATTTTTACATAATTTTAGACTTATTTTGGAGGTAAAATAATAATTAAAACATATAGCCAATGAGAGGATGACAAGTGGCTTAAAAATAAGCCATTAGATTGAATAGTATGTGATTAAATCTTAGCTATCCATTTAAATCCAATAAACGATAAAATACAAAAATACAGAAATTTCTCCAAAAAATCTACTAAAGTTAGCCATCTTCCCTATTCTTCTCTCTTGGCTAAATTATCTTTCATGAAAATTCCTCCATTTTCTTTTATTCAAGTTTCCAATTCCCACCTAGTTTCTAACCAAAGTTTTACCTAGATTTCATAAAAATCATATGCTCTACCTTAGATAAAGGATTAAAGCAAAAACAATCTTGAAAAGTGAAGAATTTTAGTGAGAGAAAATCATTCAAGTAAGTGAATTTATGTGTTTTAGCTAGAATTAAATTGAGAATTTGGTAGGTTATTGTTTTCATATGATTTTGGATGAAATATTCAAAAGAAATTCATGAAAATCCTTTATATACAATTTAATTTAGGTGAGGAACAAGAAAATGAGAAAGAGAAAAGAAAGGAAAATTAAAGAATTCAAGGTGAATTAAGGTATCCACATACCTAAACTAGCTTATTTCATTAAAACCTATATTATGTGTAAGTTATGTCTAAATTCAAATTAATAGTAGATTAATGAAATTAAGTGTTAAATGATGGAATTAGTATAAGAAAATGCATAAAAGAATGATTAAAAGCATGAAAATGAAATTAGAACGTATTATTTAACTTAGGGTTCTTATATGTATTATAGGTTTAAATTCAACTTAATGGCAAATAAATGGAGATAAGTGATAAATCATGTGATTTGTGAAGTTAAATGCAATGCATAAGAATGTGGTTAAAAATGGTAGGTTAGTTTTGGAACCTATTATGTAAGTATGGAAAATTAAGGTTATGTAAAAGATTAATTTGATTTAAGGTTAGAATTATGTTAAATATGCATGAAAACATAGTTGAAATGTGATTTAAGAATTAAACAAATTTGTATATATGTGACACCATGATGGCTGAACGATAGAGGATGGGTTTTTGATGAGATTAATATTAATTATAATGAGATAATGCTAGATATATGTAATTCACACATTAAGACCATGTTAGGAACAAAGTATGGCATGAAAAGAATTATGAATGATGTGATACTATCCATGGTTGAATGGTATGATGGGTTAGATTATTGTGATCATGATGGAAATGATGTTACATGATAAATGAATGAAAATAACGTATATGGCATGGAATCCAATTAATATATAATGTGAAAATGTGAGAAATGGTGAAAATAATGCATACATAATATTGGTGTTATGAAAATAGTTTTGCCCTTAGTACCTAGAAGCGAAACAAAAAATACAGGATATAATTAGCTAGCCATAAGGACACTCACCGCAGTAGTGAGACATAGCAACTCGTAATAGTGGACCAAAGGTGGGCCTATATTATAAATATGAGAAAAAACGAGAAAAGAAGAGAAAAATATAGAGAAAGATGAGAATTATATAGTTTTAGACTTGTGGGGTCCACATCTCGCGTATCTAATTTGAGAGTTTTGTTTCTACTAAAAACTACTAGGGGAGAAACTAAAATAACAAAAATATGACTACAAATAGAAGAAAATGATAAATAGTGAATAAAAATGGAAATTAAGGATTTTACCAAAATGGGTATCCAAGAGTAAAATGGTCAAAAGATAGTGAAAATGTAATTAGAAAGGATACAAATAGAATTATGGAGTAAATTTGGTAAAGGAAGGGAAAAATTATAAATAAGTGAAAAAGTTGTGAAAATAAGGACTAAATTATAATTTTGGCAAAAAAATGAATTTAAGGACTAAAATGGAAGAAAACATAACTTGTGGGTTAAAAATGTAAAAGTATGGTAAAAATGATTAAAAAGAAAAAATTAGGTAAAAAATAGTAATTATGGCAAAAGATAAAAAACTTTAGAGACCTGGATGTAATTTTGATAAAAATAGGACCTATATTTAATTTTGACAAAAGGTAGGGACATAAACGTAATATTATCAAAAGATTTAATTGTTAGAAGTAAAAATGTAATTTCACTTTAAATAAGGATAATAGTGGAAAAGTGTGAAAATTAGTGTGAAATTATAGAAATTAAGTTAATTAGAATATTTAATTAATAAAATAGGGAAATTAAGGAATTAATAAAAGAAATTAAGAATTTAAGTAAAATATAAGAATATTGAATACATTAGATGAATAAACTAAATTTAGTAGTTTATGTGTTAAATTGAATTAGAACTTTAGTATATTACAGCAAAATTTGTTAGTTGTGTATCTAACACTAGACTATACACTTAGCCCATAATTGTTTGCTATGCGCAGGGACAAGTATACAAAGATGTAGACATAAAGCGTACTAACGGAAGAAGCTTATTTTGGAAGTTAAACTTGAATACTATTTTATCTATATATTATATTGAACATCAACTTTATACACACTCAACTTATGATGCATATGTATTATGGCATGTATATGTACTTAATGGAGTGGTAAAGAAGATATAAGTTTATGTATTTGTGTATGTGTTGATGGTTTATGATTGTGATGACTATGATACATTCTAAAAGTGCTTGTGTTGTTACCTAGAGTATTGGAGTTGGAGATTGATTATTAGGAGTATATTTTGAACTTTTTCAGGAGGTATAGGTTAAAATTATAGCCGTTATACTGCCAAAATTTTTACCAAATGAATAGTAACTTTTGACCATATGAATAGTGAATTTGCATCGATAACCTAATTAGCATGAAATGGACCAACAAACTGATGTATGAGCCTAACCTCGAATTGTTTGGAAATGAAATGGGAAATAAATAGTAAAGATACAAATAAATGTCCAATTAATGACCTGATTATAATTTGATAACATTCAAACCCAAAAATTATATGGTATTACAAAAAATAACCATAGTAGTTTTCTTGTTAACTAAGCAAATGTGATCTTGTAATCCATCACCTAAGGCTAATGTTATGGCTCAAAAGAAATGGTTAATAGGGGATTATCAATTTTTTAATCAACTCAAGAATACTCTAGATCCAACTATTGATGATGTTATGAATCATTGTGATAGTGTAAAAGAACTATGAGAATATCTAGAATTTTTGTATTCTTGCAAACAAGATATGTCTCGTGTTTATGACTTATTGTTAAAGATTTATCAAGCGAAACAAAAAGTTCGCTCCATATTTCAATATTTTACTGAAGTCAAACAAGCCTTTGAAGAAAAACGAGCTATGTTTCCTATTGTTGCTAACATAAAGCAAAGGTAAAAACAAAAGGAGTAGATTGTGGTACAGTGTTTCTTAGTAGGGTTAGGTTTCGAATATGATGTGGCATGCTCACAATTGTTAACTTATGAGACACTTCCTTCCTTTTTGGCAATATATTCCCATTTGCTTTTATTTATTAAAGAAGGTGATATGCCTTCCAACATGGTGCATAATGACACAATGGCATAGGTTAGTAACATTTCAAATGGTAATCGCAGTGGCAAAGGTGAAAATAGTAGTGTTTCTATTATTGGGAACAGTAGCAACTCTCTACTTATCATTATTGTGGAGTTGATGAGCATATCAAGAAGAATTGTTGGAAATTGCATGGTAAGCCCCCCAAGAAATTGGGTCAAACTAGTAACAAAAAGTTTGCAAATATAGGTACTCAAGATGGCATCCTATCGCTTCCAAAATCATCCTTAACTTCTGTTACAATTTCAGTGGATTAGTATGCTCATTTAACCAATGCCCATCAGTAAATTTTTATGACTTATGATTCACAGTAGTCATCTTTTAGGACATCAGCTTTGGCTAATACAGGTAACCCTACTACATGTCTTTTCACCTCATCTTGTAGTTGGGTTATTGACTCAGGTGCCATTGATCATATGGCTGGCAACACAAGTATTCTTTCTTCTTTCAAGTTTATTGCTAATTTAGCTTGTGTTACTTTAGCCAATAGATCTACTACTTCTGTAATTGGGCATGGGACAGCAAACCTAACAAAATATCTCTTATTATTATTTGTTTTATATTTATTACAATTCCCTTTTAACTTGTTATCTATCAACCAAATTACCTAAAATCTTAACTATTGTGTTATTTTTTATACCAATTATTATCTTTTTAAGGATCTTAGGACAAAGCAAATTCATTGTAAAGGGCACTTGGTGGCTTCTATGCTCTTAATTCAACTTCTAAACCAGTACCTCGATTGGTTGCTTGCATAAGCTCATTTTCTCTTTTACAACTTCATTGTCAATTTGGTCATCCTTCTCTTACAATTTTCCAAAAGTTATATCCTAGTCTTAAAAGAGAATCTTCTTTTGAGTGTGAAGCTTGTCAATTTGCTAAATACCATAAAGTATCTTATTCTCCTAGACTAAATAAACATGTTGAGTCTTTTTTTACTTAGTTCATACTAATGTATGGGGTCTTTATCCTATTTCATCCAAATCTGGTTTTCATTATTTTGTTACATTTATTAATGATTATTCTCGGGTTACTTGGTTTTATCTTATGGAATTTTGATTAGACTTATTTACTATATTTTGTGCCTTTCATGCTAAAATTAAGACTCGATTGAACAAATCTATCTGTATTTTGAGAAGTGATAAGGCTAAACAATATGTTTTCTATACTCTTAAATATTATCTCTCTCAGCATGGTATTATTCATCAGTTTTCATGTATTATTACCCTTCAGCAAAATGGTATAGCTAAGTGGAAGAATCATCACTTATTAAAAGTTACCTAGGCACTATTGTTCCATATGCAGGTCCCAAAATTTTTCTAGGAAAATGTTGTTTCCACTGCTTATTTTCTAATCAACCAAATTCCTTCTTCTATTCTTAATGGTTAGATTTCATATTCCCTTCTCTTTCCCTCATCTATACTATTCCTTTTTGCTCCTTAAATTTTTAGGTGTACTTGCTTTGTTCAAGACATGCAACCTAAGGTCTTGAAACTGGATTCTAAATCTCTTAAGTGTCTTTCTGGGATTTTTTTTGTGAACAAAAAGGATATCGTTATAACTCTCCTTCTTTTCGGTTATTACTTAGTATCTGTTGATGTTACCTTTTTCAAGAACACACCTTTCTTTGGTTCCCCTATGTCCTCTCCTTCGCACCCTAGCAATTCAAGGGACAATTTTCTTATTTATACTATTAATGAATAGGTAGTGTCTCCTCCCTTTTGACCTATTATTCATCAAGTTTATTATCGACATGTGCAACATTCTATTAAAGTACCTCTTATCAGCTGGGACACAGACCTGACAACTCCTACCTTGGCTCCAGATTCCTTACCACCACTAGATGCTAAACTTGACTTTTTTATTACTTTTTGCAAAGGTAAATGCATATGTACTTACCCTATTTCTTCCTTTGTATTTTACCATGCTTTATCTCCCTCCTCCAAGTCTTTTGTAGCTTCTTCAGACTCTATTGTTGTTCTAATATCCCCTGCTGAAGTACTAGCTCATGATGGTTGGCAAGATATAATGAAAAAGGAGATGTAGCCTTAGAGCAAAATCATACTTGGGATATTCTTCCTCTTCCTTCACAGAAATAGGCCATTAGCTATAAGTGGGTGTTCACTGTTAAAATGAATCTTTATGGTTTTATTGCTCAATTAAAAGCTCGATTGGTTGCTAAAAGATATGCTTAGATGTATGAAATGGATTACTTTGAGACTTTTTCTCCAGTTTCAAAATCTTTCTTATGCCTGGCTGTTTATCTCCTTAGTTGTTATTTACAATTGGGCACTTCACCAACTTGATATGAAGAATGTGTTCTTACATGGGGATTTAATTGAAAAGGTTTTCATAAAGCAACCACCTAGATTTATTGCTCAAAAGAAGTTAGAGAAAGTGTGCAAAAAAAAAGTCTTTATATGGCTTAAAGCAATCTCCTCATGCCTAGTTTAGGATATTTAGTACCGTTGTGATTGAATTTGGCTTATAAAGAAGTGAATATGATCACACAATTTTCTTTACATCATCTAGTTCTAGATGCATTTTATTGGTTTTGTATGTGGATGATATAGTTATCACTAGAAGCCATAAAGCTAGGATCACGAGGTTGAAAGCATTCCTTAGGACTCGATTTCAAACAAAGGATTTAGGACCATTAAAATATTTCTTAGGAATTGAAGTTTTTCACTATCATAAGGGGGATATATCTATCTCAAAGAAAATATTGCCTCAATTTATTAAATAATGCTAATTTTAGTAAGGAAAAGACATGTGATGCATCTATGATACCAAATGTGAAGCTTAAAGCTGAAGATGGAGACTTGCTTAAGATTGTGGGAAAATTAAACTATCTTACTATCACTTGTCCTGATATTGCCTTTCTAGTAAATGTTGTAAGTCAGTTCATGCCATCTCCTAGAACCCCACATTGGGATGTTGTTATTTATGTTTTGAGATGTCTAAAAGGTGCGTTAGGACATGGCATCTTATAACGAAATCATAGTTACCACACTATAGAAGGTTTCATAAATGCTGACTATGTAGAATATTTTTCAGATAGGCGTTCTACCATCGGTTATTGTATCTTTATTGGAGGCAATATTATTTCTTAGAAGAGTAAAAAATATAATGTTGTATCCTAATCAAGTGCAGGATTCAAATATAGGGCCATAGTACAGACTACTTGTGAACTTATATGGCTATGTTATTTACTTAGTGAGATTAGGTTTTTCAGTCTAAATCAATGAACTTATGGTGACAACCAACTAGCTATTTATATCACAAACAATCTTGTGTTTCATGAGAGAACCAAACATATAAAAGTCGACTGTCATTGCACTCAGGAAAAGCTAAAAGATAGACCAATCTCAACTCCACACGTTAGAACAGGGAGCCAGTTAGCTAATGTGTTCACTAAAGCGTTACTTGAGAATCGGGTTGATTATATTTGTAACAAGTTGGGCATGATTAAATATTTATACTCCAGCTTAAAGGAGAATGTTATAAAATATAGCAATTGTAAATAGTTGTTATAGATTGTACAACTAATGTAAATACCATATTCATAGGGATTATAGCAAAATCATAGGAATTTCTTTCCTAGTTTAGCTTTGTATTCTTGGATCAATACTTGTATCTTTTCTAATCGAAGCAATAGATTATTCTTCTTATTTTCTTTGCTTTCTCAATAATAATAACAACAACAACAAATAAAGGAATATCAGGGTATGTATTAAGGAATGCACAGATGTGCATTAAGTGACACACGATTAACTCAATTATTTTAAAAGAAAAGAAAAACTATATTCTCAGCCATATATCAAGTGATGCAAGCATGTAATCAGATGATGCATAACCGTACTTCACTTAAATGGTGATTGGTTTTGTTTTCCTTTTAAAAAAATTTCTCGTCCACGAATGGGTCTAAGAAAGGAATAAAACGAGGCCCACATAATGCTTTAAAACAGTTTTAAAATAATTTTTTTCAAAAAAGAAAAAATAAAAAAAAATAAAAAGGGATTTTTAATGCAAGAATCCTATTATTTCTATCACGCGGCAAAATACCCTTAAAAAGGGTTTCACAATATAAAACTAATAACAAAGCAATAACAATAAAGGAAAATAAACTGACAAATAGAATTTATAGTATAAATTTTATGCTGTCAGAAACTGAATCAAAAAGAAAAGATGTTTTATATTACCTTCAGTGTACTTACTCAAATAGAAAGTAGAATGTCGACTTCTTGAGTCTATCTCACGTCAAAAAAGTTGAAATGAAGTCGACAATCATTTTACTCAGGAAAAGCTAGAAGATGGATCAATCTCAACTCCACATGTCAAAATAAGGAGCTAATTAACTGATGTGTTTATCAAAGCGTTACCTAAGAATCGGGTTGATTATATTTGTAACAAGCTGGGTATAATCAAATATCTATACTGCAACTTGAGAGGGAATGTTACAAACTATAGCAATTGCAAATAACTATTACAGATTGTACAGCTAATGTAAATACCATATTCATAGGGATTATAGCAAAATCATAAGAATTTCTTTCCTAGTTTAACTTTTTATTCTTGGATAAATACATGTATCTTTTCTAATTGAAGCAATAGATTATTTTTCTTATTTTCCTTGCTTTCTCAACAATAACGACAACAACAACAACAACAAATAAAGGAATATTAGGGTGTGTGTTAAGGAATGCACGAGTGTGCATTGAGTGCAGTTGACTCAATTATTTTAAAAAAAAAAAAGAAAAACTATATTCTTGGCCATGCATCAAGTGATGGAAGTATGAACATTAGATGACGCATAGTCGTACTTCACTTAAATGGTGACTAGTTTTCTTTTCCCTTTAAATAAATTTCTTATCAACAAATGGGTATAAAAAAGAATAAAATGGGGCCCACATAATGCTTTAAAACAATTTTAAAATAACATTTTTCAAAAAAGACAAAATATAAAAAACTAACAAGGGATTTTTAATGTAAAAATCCTATTATTTCTATCACACGGAAAAATACCCTTAAAAGGGTCTCACAATATAAAACTAATAACAAAGCAATAACAATAAAGGAAAATAAACTTACAAATAAAGTTTATAGCATTTCAATATAAACATATAAATTTTATGTTGTCAGAAACTAAATCAAAAATAGAAGATTTTTTATATTACTTTAGTGTACTTACTCAAATAGATAGTAGAATGCCAAATTTTTGAGTCTATTTCATGTCAAAAAAGTTGAAATGAAGCTCAAAAACACAAAAAAAAAACCTTCAAAGGGATCGCTTCGAGATTGAAAATCGTAAAAGCCTTTAATTGGTTTTTAAAATGCTTACTAAATTCCAAAAGAAAATTTTTTGAATCTAAATTTTTCCAACCTTTTTGAAGCTCAATACCAAAACCTTTTCACAAGAAAAATTCTTACACAGGTGTGTAATCTAAAAAATCAAGTAATTTGGCTAAGTTGATTTGAAAAGTATATGCTTTGTCACAATGCATGGGTGTGCAAATCGTGGTTTCAAACAACTTGGGAAATGGACCTAGAAAAGGTAGATTCCTTCCCATTGCATGGATGACCGACAAGTTTACGCGGGAGTGCAACTCAAACATAGCAATCAAGTTGGCAAAATAATGTAAATATTCCTTGATTGCATGAGCCTGTAATGAAAAAAAATGCATGAAAATGCCCTTTGAGTGCATATTTGAGAATATTCTTCATTATTTAACCCTTTTGCTTTCCTTAAATGCTCCAAATAAGAAAAAAAACCCAAAAATCTTTTAAACAAGTTCATAAAAATGCAAAAAGACTGCAAAATTATCAATTCCTCATCTTTCAAAAAGCAGTTTTTCTCGACAAGTAATCTTGACAAAATTCTCCTCAAAATTCAATATCTACAAAAGGTATAAATATAATGTTTTTCGTTTTATCCTTTCAGCAAATATATAAGTTGTTTTTAATTGTTTTTCCTCTTTTTCTATTTAATATTACAACACATCATTTAAACGAACATTTTATTTATTTATTATTATTCAATTATTATTCAAAAATAAAATTATCTATATTGTGGTCAATCTTATTTTAATTTTTTGACTTTATATATTTAAACATTTAAAATTCAAAATTTAATTTAAGAAATTAAAATAAATTATTACATTTTAGTTATATCTTATTAACTTCTAATTATATTAAAAAGCGTGATTCGGTAATTTGAATATAATTCTATTTCTTTAAACTCATGTTTACCTTTCATTTCTTCCAAACATCATAAAAAATTATAAACAAAAGTCAAATTTGCTTCTAAATTATTAAAAATGGTGCATATTTGCTCTTTTAATATATTTTTGTGTTAAATTTGCTTATAAAATATTGAAAAACATATGTATTTTGCCCCTTAAATAAATTTTTTGGCTAAATTTATCCTTATTATGAAATTAGCTCAAAATGTCCATTAAAACTAATAAATTGTAGCTAAACAGATAAAAATACTCATTGTAAGTTGATCGAAATGATTTAAACTTGTTGTATATGTGTTATAAATTGATATTATATTTTAACTCTCACAAAAATATTAAAATTTTTTACCATCAAACACTTTCTGTTTGCTTACTTAATATTATAAATTTTAACCATTTTTTAGAGTTAAAAAAAGTGTCAATATATAGTGTACATATAGTAATTTTTGTGACTTTAATTAACTTATTATGTATTTTTTTATTTACTTATTTAAAATACCGTTAAAAATAAAGAAAATTTGAATATTGTTATGATAATATCAACTAAGTGGATGACTATTAAACTCTATCATTTAAGTAATTGGATAAGAATTGAATTCTATCACTTCTACTAATTCAAGTAGCACTACCTCTTTCATTTTGTATCTATGAATACCTATATTATTGTTCGTTTGTGTGGATGAATAATAAGAGAATAATACATATTTCCTCTGTCTTAATTATATATTTATGCTATTTATTCTTTTACCTTTTATATTTATTCACAACACGTTATCAGCACGATAACCTCTATTGATTATTGAAAGTTGGTGGTTTACTATAACCCGACTCGAAGGAATCAATAATTCTAATTTACAAGATTAAATGTTAAGTAAATTTAATTTGTAAATTTTGAATTATTCTGATTCTCATGAGTTAATGGAATTAATTATGGGTTGTAGGATAGTATACCCATATATAATAAAATTTGAAAAATTTTAATATATAATTTAAAAAAATAAAACTTTATTAGATTTTTTGTTGTTGTTGTGACCAAGTGACATAATTTTGTTCCATCTTTTTTGCACAATTACAAATTAATCCTTCTTTTATTATATTTTGGTTTATATATATATATAGTGGATGTACATATTTTAATTAAGCCATATTTTGGATTTTAATTTGCTCTATATACTATTGTGTTAATTTATTATTTTAATGGATAACCCAAAATTATTTAAAGGCTCTAGAAGAGCTATAAAGTCATTATCCATATACAATTTATTATATATGGATGTTTGTCTATATATCTTAAGAAACTTATTATTTATAGCGATACTCGCTTAAATGAATATTATTTTAAGACTAAAAAAAAATACCAAAGATCCATATATGAAAATTATTATATAAGATAAGTAATATATTTTTTAAAGATTATTTTATTTTGGTACAAATATCATCAAACATGAAGTTTACTAGCTGTTATATAAATTTTAGTAACCTGCAATTAACTAATTATTCAAATATCCATAAACTTGAAGCTTGTTGATTAATTAGCAAACCTGAAGTTTATTGATTATAGTAAACTTAAAAATTGATACAAATACTAATAAACATATAGTTTATTAACTATCACAAATATTAGTAAACCCAAAGTTTACTATATGAGGCCCCTGTTCATACCTATGGAGAATGTATGTATGTATGCTTAGGTGATAATGTGATTAGTATGTGTTCAGTTAGCCAGTGAAGTGTAGTTTAGGACATAAAAGTAATTGTCTTAAAAGAGTTGGGGCAATATGGTCATTTTATATGAGCATGCACATACATAACTAGAAGGAAGTATAATGTAGAGGATTTAAAAATTAAAGAAAAGAAATAAAATGGAAAGAAACACAAAGGGATAACTCAAGGGTGAAGGAAAT
>CM075812.1:22608350-22707691 GCA_037975025.1 Excoecaria agallocha
ATAAAACCTATGAAAAATTCTGGGTATGATTCCTCGTGTTTAAGTTCTTGAAAAACTGCCTTATTATACTTGAACAAAGTTAATGCTACATCACTTGTAATAATTGCATAAGGATAAAACTGACTATGAATGTTAGCTGTCTCTGAAATCTGACGAAGATAAAATAATTGCACCGTGTTTTGTTTGTGTTGAAACCATGTTTTAAAGATAAAGGTTTTGAAAAGATAAAAGATAAAATGAAACGTGTAAGTAGAAACTTAACTTTTGAAAAGGTAAAAAATAATTAAATAGTAAAATTACTATTGAAATAGTAAAATTACTATTTGACTACTATTTACTTCTTTTGAGAATTTGTTATGAGAGAAAGGTTTAAAACAAAGCCTACAATTTTTTACTTTTCTTTTTCTTTTTCTTTTTCTTTTTCTTTTTCTTTTTCTTTTTCTTTTTCTTTTTCCTTTTTTTGCATTTGTTTTTTCATTTGTAATTTGTCCTTACGTACATATACATTACATTTGGTATTTATATTATATGATTACGTATATACTTTATAATTCTATATTTGCATACGGATCTTGAGAATCTTCAAGGGCTGTTCGAGGAGGAGGAGTACTGCCTTCTGATGAGTTAGTCTTTTCTACTGAAATATGATTGAGAATAGAATTGAATTTGTCTTCCATGGATGCTGATGATAATAAATTGACAATTTGATTTTTATCTGCAATAAATCCTGCTGGCACATTTGATGATGATACGGTAGAGGCTGGTTGTTCTAAATAATTGATAACTGTTTGTCTATCGGCCTTCTTAACATTAAAACTGTCCCACCATTTTACTCAAAATTCACGATAAAGCATCGATAATTGATTAACTTGTTTACAAATGTGATAGGTCCACGAAACAATCCATGGAACCTTAAACATTGCACAATATTTTAAAATATTATCTGGAGCTCCGAGATTACAGTAAGTAGTAAACTTGACAAATACTTCCCTGATCTGGAATGGATTTGGTTCAATGATTAAATCAAAATAACTAAACCATCTGATGTACTAATTTGGGAGAATGCCACCAAACTTATGCGAAAAATAAAAGAACCACGAATGTTGAAAATTCCTTAAGTAGCATGATCTAGACCATGCTTCTTGATAATCATAATAGCTATATACTAACTTGGGAGGATATCCTGATAACGTCTTCAACTGATATGGCCTTGATCCCCATTCTGATTGAGTAATGACATGAATAATCTTAACCTTACTATAAGTAATCTTATTTTTATCTCTGTCATCATAATTATGCTCTATTTCGACTGACTCAGTATCTACTAATATGGCTTCATAATACTCTCTTGTTTTACTTTGATCTTCCTCATGGAAATGCAACTATTTGGAAAAACATGATATATTGATCTATAAAAACTCTAACTTTCTGATATATGAAGTTCTTCGAATTCTAAAACTTTAATAAATAACCTAGTCTAATTCACATGATAAGGAGAAGAAGTTTTAGTTGAAGGAGAATGTACTATAGGAGAAACAGGCAAAGAGGGTGAAGCTAAAGCTGATGAGTATGGTCTTGGAGGTGCAGAGGGTGAAAAAATTTGTGGTCTTTGAAGTGGAGGAAAAGAAGGTGTTGTTGGAAATAAAGGTCTGGATAATGTCCTAATGGGTGGAGGTACTAGTGGATTATTTTGTTGAGAATTTCCTTATGATAATGAATTTCCTGAAGATAATGAAGTTTTTGTCAAAACTTTCTTATTAGAACTCTTTTTCCCTGTAAGAATTCACGAGAAAGAAAATCAGGTAAACTATTATCTTTTGCTTTGATAAATTCGATTTCGAAGTCAAAATTACTAAGTAAAGCTTGACATCTTGCAAAAATTTGTTTTGAAATTAAATTTTTAACATCTTTTTCTAAAACATATTTCGCTGATAAACAATCAATGCGTAGTAAAAATCATTTCATGTATAAATCATCTTTAAACTTTTTTATACACAAAACTATACTTAAAATTTCCTTTTTGATAGTAGAATAATTCTTTTGAGTTTAATTCCAGCTTCCTGAATAAAATCTTACTAATTCTTCTTTGTTGGCTTCGTTTTTGTTTTAGAATACCACCATAACCTATATCACTAGCATCTGTTTCAATTATAAGAAAAGCTTCTGGATGAGGTATATTTAAACATGGTAAACTTTTAATTTTTTCTTTAATTTCTTCAACTATACTAGTATGTTTTTCGGTCCATGTTTTAGGTTTCTTTTTTAATCTATCATAAAAGGGTTTACACAATTTTCCTAAATTCTTGAAAAAATCATGAACATAATTTAAACATCCTAAAAATCTTTGTAACTGTTTCTTATCTTTTATTTTGTCTGGAAATTTATTAGTAAATTCTAAACTTCTATTTATTTGTTTAATAGTTCCTTGATCTATATCATTTCCTAAAAACCTAACTTTAGTCTGAAAGAGTTGTATTTTTGGTGCAGAAACTACTAATCCATTCTGATGAATTAAGTGGAAAAATATTTTTAAATGTTTGATATGTTGACTTATTGAATTTGAAAAAATTAATACATCATCTATGTAAACTATTGAGAATTCATGTATTGGTCTTAAGATATCATTCATAATATTTTAAAATTCTGAAGGAGCATTTTTTAAACCAAATGGCATAACATTCCATTCATAATGTCTAAATGGAACATTAAAACCTATCTTATACCTATCTTCTTCATCTACTTATATTTGCCAAAATCCTGATTTCATATCAAATTTTGAAAAAATATTTGCATCATATAACTTTTTTAATAAATCTCTTTTATATGGTATAGGGTATCTTATCTATTGTAAAACTGCATTTAAAGGTTTATAATTTATTACTAACCTAGGTGTACCTCTTTCTATTTCTGCTGCATTCATAACATAAAATGTTGAACATGACCAAGGTGACTTAGAATCTCTTATCAATCCTTTTTCCTTTAAATCTTGTATTTCTTTTCGACAAAATTTTTCTAAATCTTGTGTCATTTTAATAGCTTGAGATTCTGTTGGAATTTTCTTTTCATCAAAGTCTTTTATGTAAGGTAATTTTACTACATGTTGTTTTCTATTCCAAAAAGCATTGGGTACTGGTGCACAAATTCTTTAATTTTTTCTCTTATTTCTGGGCTATCTAATTATTCTTTTATTCTTTTTCCTTCTACTTCTTTTATGAGAAACTTAATCTATTTTTGTTTATTTTTTAATAAATTAATTTCTTGAATATTTTTTCTTACATGACTAATATCTCTAGATACTATGGGAAATGCAAATTCAAAAAGGATTTACTTATCTAAGATCTTTGTCTTAATTCCATTATCTCCTACCTAAAATGGGTATAACTTTGTAATAAAAGGTGTTCCTAATATAACTCCAGAATTTAAGTTTTTTACTAAAACTAAATGGGTTTTGAAACAATATCCTTTATTGCCAATCTTAACTCTTGATAATTTATAATTAATTATTAACTTTGATCCATTAGCGGTACCTAATCTTTCGAAAGTTTTTTTCATAATATTTAGTTGAAATTAAACCTTCCTGAATACAATTTTGATCTGCTCCACTATCTATTAAGGCTAAAGTAGTTAAATGAAAATCATCATTAACAACTATATCTAATTTGACATACCACTTTTGATAATTTACTTGAGAAAAGCTATTTATGTATTCATCTTGAGTGTCTTTAATAACATTACCATAGGATACTATTTCTCTTAATTTTTTATCTTCTTTTACAGAATTGCTAAGACTAAGTTTGAAACTTTCTTCTTCTAAACTTTGCACTTTTCCTTTCAATATATTTACTTCTTGTTTTAATGTCTTAATTTCTTCCTAAAGATCTTGAATAGTTGATTCCTTTTTAATTTCAAATTTATTATATACGTCAGCTAAATTATAAGATGTAAAATCGTTCTTCTCTTTTGAACTAATTATTTCTCTTAATCCTCGTACATAATACCTTATAATGAATTAACTTATGGACAACTAATAAATATATTTAATATAGAAGGATTATCAATTTGCATTAATTTAAAATTAAAATCCAAACTTAAGAAAGATAGTGTAGTAAGAAGAAAAGAATTAGGATCATTTTGTGAGCAGTATGGTTATCAACATATTAGAGCACCATCAGCAGCCAAAAGGAAAATAAAACCTAAAATAAAATACATATATCAAAGAAAAAGATATAAGCCAAAACGAAATTATAATCAGGAAAAAAGAAATTATAACCAGGAAAAGCTTATTAGGAAAAATCAAAAATATAGAAAGTTTAAACCTAAAACTAGTAAAAAAGGTATAGTAATTTGTTATAAATGTGGCAGGCAAGGACATTATTCAAGAGACTGCAGAATAAAGAAACGTATAAATAATTTAGATATCTCAGAAGAATTAAAGAAGGAAATAGCTAAAATTATAATTAATGAAGATTCAGGTAGTGATGAAGAACCTAGTGATTATTCAGAAAATGATTTAAATGTAATAAGTGAAAAATTTGAAACCAGTAGTGAAGATAGTAATTGTGATTCTGAATCAGGTAGTTGCATAGGACCATGTCAATGTAATAAAATAAATATGTTAAGTAATGACAAAAAATTTTTATTAGACATTATTGATAAAATAGATGATCTGAAAATAAAAAAGAATTATTTACTTAGATTAAGAGAAATAATTAGTTCAAAAGAGAAGAAGATTTTACATCTTATAATTTAGCTGACGTATATAAGAAATTTGAAATTAAGAAGGAATCAACTATTCAAGATCTTCAAGAAGAAATTAAGACATTAAAACAAGAAGTAAATATATTGAAAGGAAAAGTCCAAAGTTTAGAAGAAGAAAGTTTCAAACTTAGTCTTAGCAATTCTGTAAAAGAAGATAAAAAATTAAAAGAAATAGTATCCTCTAGTATTGTTATTAAAGACACTCAAGATGAATACATAAATAGCTTATCTCAAGTAAATTATCAAAAGTGCTATGTCAAATTAGATATAGTTGCTAATGATGATTTTCATTTAACTACTTTAGCCTTGATAGATAGTGGAGCAGATCAAAATTGTATTCAGGAAGGTTTAATTCCAACTAAATATTATGAAAAAACTTCTAAAAGATTCGATACCGCTAATGGATCAAAGTTAATAATTAATTATAAATTATCAAGAGTTAAGATTTGCAATAAAGGATATTGTTTCAAAACCCATTTAGTTTTAGTAAAAAATTAAATTATGGAGTTATATTAGGAACAGCTTTTATTACAACGTTATACCCATTTCAAGTAGGAGATAATGGAATTAAGAAAAGATCTTAGATAAAGAAATCCTTTTTAAATTTGCATTTCCCATAGTATCTAGAGATATTAGTCATGTAAGAAAAAATATTCAAGAAATTAATTTATTAAAAAATAAACAAAAATAGATTAAATTTCTCATAAAAGAAATAGAAGGAAAAAGAACAAAAGAACAATTAGATAGCCCAGAAATAAGAGAAAAATTAAAAAATTTGAAAATACATTCTCAAAAGAAATTTATGTACCAGTACCCAATGCTTTTTGGAATAGAAAACAACATGTAGTAAAATTACCTTACATAAATGACTTTGATGAAAAGAAAATTCCAACAAAATATCAAGCTATTAAAATGACACTAGATTTAGAAAAATTTTGTCGAAAAGAAATACAAGATTTAAAGGGAAAAGGATTGATAAGAGATTCTAAGTCACCTCGGTCATTTTCAGCATTTTATGTTATGAATGCACTAGAAATAGAAAGAGGTACACCTAGATTAGTAATAAATTATAAACCTTTAAATGCAGTTTTACAATGTATAAGATACCATATACCAAAAAAAAAGAGATTTACTAAAAAAGTTATATGATGCAAAAAATTTTTCAAAATTTGATATGAAATTAGGATTTTGGCAAACACAAGTTGATGAAGAAGACAGGTATAAGACAGGCTTTAATGTTCCATTTGGACATTATGAATGGAATGTTATGTCCTTTGGTTTAAAAAATGCACCTTTAGAATTTCAAAATATTATGAATGACATTTTAAGACCAATACATGAATTCTCAATAGTTTACATAGACGATGTATTAATTTTTTCAAATTCAATAAGTCAACATATTAAACATTTAAAAAGATTTTTCCACTTAATTCATTAGAATGGATTAGTAGTTTCTACACTAAAAATGCAACTCTTTCGGACTAAAGTTAGGTTTTTAGGATATGATATACATCAAGGAACTATTAAACCAATAAATAGAAGTTTAGAATTTACTAATAAATTTCCAAACGAAATAAAAGATAAGAAACAGTTACAAAGATTTTTAGGATGTTTAAATTATGTTCATGATTTTTTCAAGGATTTAGGAAAATTGTGTAAACCCATATATGATAGATCAAAAAAGAAACCTAAACCATTGACCGAAAAACATACTAATATAGTTAAAGAAATTAAAGAAAAAATTAAAAGTTTACCATGTTTAAATATACCTCATCCAAAAGCTTTTATTGTAATTGAAACAGATGCTAGTGATATAGGTTATGGTGGTATTCTAATACAAAAAACGAAATGAAGCCAACAAAGAAGAATTAGTAAGATTTTATTCAGGAAGCTGGAATCAAACTCAAAAGAATTATTCTACTATCAAAAAGGAAATTTTAAGTATAGTGTTGTGTATAAAAAAGTTTGAAGATGATTTATACATGAAAAGATTTTTACTACGCATTGATTGATTATCAACGAAATATGTTTTAGAAAAAGATGTTAAAAATTTAATTTCAAAACAAATTTTTGCAAGATGGCAAGCTTTACTTAGTAATTTTGACTTCGAAATCGAATTCATCAAAGGAAAAGATAATAGTTTACCTGATTTTCTTTCTCGTGAATTATTACAGGGAAAATGAGTTCTAATAAGAAAGTTTTGACAAAAACTTCATTATCATTAGGAAATTCATTATCATCAGAAAATTCTCAACAGAATAATCCACTAGTACCTCCACCCATTAGGACATTATACAAACCTTTATTTACAACAACACCTTCTTTTCCTCCACTTTAAAGACCTCAAACTTTTTCATCCTCTGCACCTCCAAAACCATACTCATTAGCTTTAGTCTCACCGTCTTCGCCTGTTTCTCCTATAGTACATTCTCCTTCGACTAAAACTTCTTCTCCTTATCATATGAACCAGACTAGGTTATTTATTAAAGTTTTAGAACCCGAAGAACTTCATATATCTGAAAGTCAGAGTTTTTGTAGATTAATAGATCTTGTTTTTCCAAACAGTTGGCATTTCCATGAGGAATATCAAATTAAAATAAGAGAGTATTATGAAGCCATATTAGTAGATACTGAGTCAGTCAAAATAGAGCATAATTATGATGAAAGAAATAAAAATAGGATTATTTATAGTAAGGTTAAGATTATTCATGTCATTACTCAATCAGAATGGGGATCAAGGCCATATCAGTTAAAGACGTTATTAGGATATCCTCCCAAGTTAGTATATAGCTATTATAATTATCAAGAATCATGGTATAGAGCATTCTACTTAAGGAATTTTTAACATTCTTGGTTCTTTTATTTTTCTCATAAGTTTGGTGGCATTCTCCCAAATTGGTACATCAGATGGTTTAGTTATTTTGGTTTAATCATTGAAGCAATTCCATTCCAGATCAGGGAAGCATTTGTCAAGTTTACTACTTACTGTAATCCCGGAGCTCCAGATAATCTTTTAAAATATTGTGCAATGTTCAAGGTTCCATGAATTGTTTCGTGGACCTATCACATTTCTAAACAAATTAATCAATTACCAATGCTTTATTGTGAATTTCGAGTAAAATGGTGGGACAGTTTTAATGTTAAGAAGGCCGATAGACAAGTAGTTATTAATTAGCATTTACCACATCATCATCAAATGCGCCAGCCGAATTTATTACAGATAAAAATCAGATTGTCAATTTATTATCATCAGCATCCATGGAAGACGAATTCAATTCTATTCTCAATCGTATTTTAACAGAAAGGACTAACTCATCAGAAGGCAATACTCCTCCTCCTCGAAGAGCCCTTGAAGATTCTCAAGATCCGTACACAGATGTATAATTATAAAGTATTTACGTAGTCATATAATATAAATACCAAATGTAATGTATATGTACGTAAGGACAAAATAAAAATGAAAAAACAAATGTAAAAAAAAGATAAAAGATAAAAGATAAAGATAAAGAAAAGAAAAGTAAAAAATTGTAGGCTTTGTTTTAAGCCTTTCTCTCGTAACAAATTCTCAAAAGAAGTGAATAGTAGTCAAATAGTAATTTTACTATTTCAATAGTAATTTTATTATTTAAGTATTTATTACCTTTTCAAAAGTTAAGTTTCTACTTACACGTTTCATTTTATCTTTTATCTATTCAAAACCTTTATCTTTAAAACATGGTTTCAACACGAACAAAACACGGTGCAATTATTTTATCTTCGTC
This sequence comes from Excoecaria agallocha, assembly GCA_037975025.1. NCBI lineage: Eukaryota > Viridiplantae > Streptophyta > Magnoliopsida > Malpighiales > Euphorbiaceae > Excoecaria > Excoecaria agallocha. The sequence continues at coordinate 22,616,870 of CM075812.1, forward strand.
AGATTTTAGAGACAGCTAGCATTCGTAGTCAGTTTTATACTTATGCAATTATCACAAGAAAATGGGCATCAGCTTTATTCAACTATAAGAAGGCATATTTTCATCAAGGGAAGCACGAGTTTTAGACGAGGAATCATACCCAGAATTTTTCATAGTTTTATGAGTGTTCAAAATTAGAGAGAAAAATCAAAAACCTCTTCTATTATCAACCTCCCTTTGTAATAGAACCTAAGATTTACAACTTATATTCTCAAGAGCTTGTACTTGTAACCCTATTACTTCATCAGATTCTGTATTATCATCAGATTATAATTCATCAGGTATTTCTTTTTAAATATTTCTTGGTGCATAGATAAATTTTTAAATGGTTTATGTTTAATTGATTTTGATAATGATCAAGACATGTTTTTACTCAAAAGATAATTAATTAGTTTAAAAGAATATTTAATTAAAGAACATGAAGATTTCCATTTAAATGAATTTTGCAATTGTCAAGATTTTAATAGAAAAATAAATTTAATTGATATTTTAATTATTTTTGTTCCTAATATTCCTACAGACCGTTTTCCAGATTTATAAAATTTTTATAATGGATAGAGAACAAAAAAGACGAAAATAAATAGAAGGATATGAAAAAATTTGGAATGTTAGAAAAAAGATTTGTGAATTTAATAATCAGATAGCTAGATTAAAAGTTTATCTTATAGTTTATCATCATTTACTTCATGAGAATAATTTATGTGATTGTATAGATTTTAATCGTAATATAATTTTAGTAAATTTAATGTTAGAATTTTTTAAAGCTTTAATGGAAATTTAAAATGAATAGACTAAAAGAATATATAATTGAATTACAAGTTAGAATTAATAATATAATAGAATAAGTGTAGAGGGTGAAAAAGTTTGAGGTCTTTGAAGTGGAGGAAAAGAAGGTGTTGTTGGAAATAAAGGTATGGATAATGTCCTAATGGGTGGAGGTACTAGTTGATTATTCTGTTGAGAATTTCCTGATGATAATGAAGTTTTTGTCAAAACTTTCTTATTAGAACTCATTTTCCCTGTAAGAATTCACGAGAAAGAAAATCAGGTAAACTATTATCTTTTGCTTTGATAAATTCGATTTCGAAGTCAAAATTACTAAGTAAAGCTTGCCATCTTTCAAAAATTCGTTTTGAAATTAAATTTTTAACATCTTTTTCTAAAATATATTTCGCTGATAAACAATCAATACGTAGTAAAAATCTTTTCATGTATAAATCATCTTCAAACTTTTTTATATACAACACTATACTTAATTGGTATAATAGATGGTACACAGGTAATTTGAACATTATTTTCTACCTAATGTATCAGGTAATTTTGATTAACATATAGCTATTGTTAATTATTATCAGATATAGAATATATTCCTTTATTTTTATGGTTTGAAAATTATTGTTATTATAATAATACAGATTATCCATTTGAAAAAGAAATAAATGTATCTTCAAAAATAGGTAAACAATGGAACACCTTAGAAGGGAAATCAATAGTATCTATACATCCTCCATTAGAATGTATTCAAGTAAAAAATAAAGAAAAAACGTATTTTGTCGAACCCTTTAAAGAAATAAAAGCAGAAAATAAAGAAGTAGGAAAAGAATTGCAACATATAATATTACAAAATAATTTTACAAACCAGATATTAGACACTATAGCTAATCAGTTAAATAGAGTTAAAGAAATAATACAAACACCTAAGTCACAAACAGAAATAGGACAAACTTCAAAAAGAGAAATAGAAAAACCACCTATGACATTAGAAACTCCATTATTTAAACCTTTTGAATTCTCGCCAGGAACAATCATTAAGATAAAAGATGAAGACCCTATATGTAATGGCCTCAACACCGGGTTAGCCGTGAATAGTACTTTCCGACAGTGAATAGGGTTTTCCGGGCCCGAAAGGACACCCGAAATTCGAAAATATTTTATTTGACCATTGGAAAGTATTGGTCACGGTGACCTCGGGGTTGAAATTTGAAGTGAAATTGAGGTCATTTGGGCCTCGAAAAGTTAAAAATACGAAAAAGGTACCAGGTCGGTTTTGGTTTGACCGAACTTTGACCTTATTTTAAAAATAGTAAATGGACTTCAAAAATTGTTAAATTTTACAGTTATTCATGAAATTTCATGAAGAATATTTTGGTAAAAATAAATAAGTGTTTCGGTGATTTTGACAGTTTTTAAATCGGACCGACCGGTTTGAATCGGACCGGTAACGGACTCTGATTGAGCCAAAAATTTATGTACAAGCTATTTTTGATGAAAGAAAGCTAATGGTACTATTTTCGGAGTGATATGATGCCTGGAAGGGAGGAAACCGGTTTGGGCCATTTGCCTATATATATATAGGATTTGGGGCAAAAGGGTAATAAGGGAAAAGAAAGAAAGAAAAAAAAAAAAAGAAAAGAGGGAATCGGGAACGGGAGGAGCGGAAGAAGAAAGAGGAAGGTGGAGGCGCCGCCGCCGGCCAGCGGCCTTGCGCCGGCGACCGGTGCGGCTGCCACCCCCTCCCCGTTCTCTTCTTTCCCTCCGGCGACCGATGGAACGGCGAGAAATAGGTGGATTTCTCTCCGTCGGCCGGGACGTTTTTCTCCTTTTTCCGGCGACTACAGGCGGCTGACAGCGACACGGTGACCACCGGGCGACTCCTCTCGGCGAGACGCATCGATCGGTGGTAGCTGATCGTCTTCACTCGCCGGCGTTGAGTAGATCGGAAACGGTGGTTTCCGGCTGTTCCCGTGGCTTTTCCGGCCAAACGAAGCTGCATTGGGGCGCGTGAAGGCCACCAATGAACTTCTCGTGATGCCGGCTACAAGTGAGGAGTGTCGGTGCAGTCTCCGGTGAGGCTCCGGCGAGGCTCCGGCCACGCGCCGGCGAGGCTCCGGCGAGGCTCCGATGATCAGAAAAATGGAATTTTCGACACCGACGGGTATGTGACTATAAAATCCTTCAATTTCCCTTAATCTTACTGAATTTTGCCTTTAATTGTAATTAGAGAAAAATATTGAATTTAATATGAATTATTTGAGTTAATGTGTGATTGTTTAATTAGATGTTAAATTAAGCTTAATTTTATATGTAATCTAAGTTAAGAAAATTATTGGTATTATTTGAATATTTGTGAAATATGTATTGTATGTTAATAATTAATAAAATTAAGGAATTTTATTAATTATGCCTTAAATTGTGAAATATGTATTGTATGTTAATAATTAATAAAATTAAGGAATTTTATTAATTATGCCTTAAATTGATAATAAGTATAAAATTGGAAATATCCATAATTTTTAGCTAAAATATGGAAATTTATTGGAGAGTTATAAGTCCAAAATTGGAATGTATGTTATAAGAAAATAATGAATTATTGTTAATTAATTCATAAGACATACATGATTAATTAATATAATTAATTAATGTAATAAGTGAAAAAGGCTAATAAAAGTAAAATAAATAATATGTTAAATTCATGAGATTAATTCTGAAATAATTATTGAATTATTGACAAATAATTCAATAAATAAGCCAAAATAGTAGATTAAGATAAATTAATTTATGTTGCTTACAATAAAATGAAGGAAGATAGAAGGTCAAATGACGGACTAAGAAAGTAAAAAGTATAGTACATGTAATGATTAAATGTTATTAAAATGTTTTTTAAATTCAAATAAATGAGTGAATTATTACTAAATAATTCACAACCCGTATAAATATTACAAATTCCGAATAAAAGTTAAAAAGTTATAAATTAAAGGTTTGACTAATTTATCACATAAATTAGTCATAAAAAGGTTAATTACTGAATTATTGCAAATAAGTTACAATAGTCAACACAATAAGAAATTCTGCACTGTAATGCTATAATTTATAAAACGTATGAAAAGATTGAAAAGTTAAAATACAAATGCGACTAATTTATCAAAATAAATTAGTCAATATAAAAGTATTAAAAGACTAGATTGTTGTAAAATGGATCAGTATTAATGGCGTATCCGAATGACCCAGATTTCTGATAAAAGTAAAATGAATGCAATTACATAAAAAGAATGAAAGAAATGTGAATTATAAATGTTTATACTTCATAAGTGTATAAAAGGGCTAAAAAGTGACTTAAAAAGCATAATATGAAAAGGAAGTGAAGCAATAAAAGAGAAAATCTTTAAATGATCAAAAGCACTGAAAAGAGTATAATTGACCCAAAAATGTAAGAATTTATAAGAAAGAAAATAAAACGTTCTGAAAGGTTAAAAAGTACTAAAAAGATGTGAATGTTTGTAATGTGTCGCAAAAGTGCACACATTACTTTAAAAGAATTTAAATGATGTTGTACAGAAATTAAAAGTGTAAAAAGAAAACGTTTAACAGCTTAATGTAATGTTTTATGCCCTTAGCAAATGTCTGGCAGGAAAACTTAGTTCAGGATATAATTGGCTAGCCATAGGGATTACTGTACCGCGGTGCAAGTCATGGCGACTTGCTTTACTATGGACGGATCGTTGATCTCCATAGTATATATGTATATCATACGTACTGTCATATGTTCATATGTTGTGAGAGATGACTTTTAGAGGTTATTTCTCATTTTATTGTGGCCTTGTGGGGTCCACGTCCCGCATATCCAGTCTAAAGGTTTTCTGCTGGGTCTGTACTGTACTGGGGGCGTACTGGAAATGAATAAATCAATATTGTTTAAATGAAAGGAATATGAAAAGTCATAAACGCAAAAGACTTCTTTTAAAAGGAAAGAACTGTTTTAAAAGAAAAAGAAAATGTTTTATAAGAATTAAACCATAAATGATCATTAATTGCATAATTATAAAGAAAGTGATTTAATATGCATCTTTACAGGGAAACAAAGTTAAAAGAATGAATAGGAAGTTATAAGTCAAGATTAATGTGAAACAGGACCTAAGAGAAAAGAATTAGAAGTTTAGGGGTAAAATTGTAATTTTACCAAAATTTAGATAAAAAGAGCAATTTGAATAAGGAAACGTATAACAAGAGTAAAATAGTAATTTAGTAACTTAAAGATTCTGAAAATGACCTTTTTAGACAAAAAGGACCAAAAGCGTAATTTTACGCTAAAAGGTCAAAACAAGGTAAAATGAATAGGTTACAAGTATGTTGAACATGAGTAAGTATAAAAAGAATAATATGAAGATTTATATATAAAATATACATTTTAAAAGTAGTTGAATATGATTAATGTAAAAAGAATGAAATAAGATCCATAAGTAAAGACATTAGTACCAATATAACTTGCTAAATGAAAAGACAATGAAATCAACGTGAAAGTAAAAGTAAAGCAAAAAAAAAGATACCGTAAAAGTAAACGTTAAAGTAAGGAGAAACAGTAAGAGTAAAAGCTAAAGTAATTAAGAAACTGTAAAAGTACAAGTTAAGCCAGGTAAGAATCATAAGAATTAAAGTTAAAGTTAAAGTTAAAGTAAAGAAAATTGTATAAATAAATGATAATATCAAGTTAATGAACTTAAAGAACTAATGTTAAGTCAAGTTAAATGAAATAAGAAAAGTATTGTCTTAAAAGACGAAACTATGCTTAATTGGGAAATTCTTGGATTTATAGCCACCACTGAGCATATCTAGTGCTCAGCACGTAGTGTTTACTGCGTGCAGGTTACAAGGTGTTCTGGGAGCTTAGTACAGTGAAGCTTATTACACGAAGAATCAGAGCAAGAAGATGAAGTTATTGTATCTTTGTTGTTGTAAGTGTGGCATGTATATACTTAGTTAGTGATAGTATAGAAATGATATGTAATTGAGATAAGTGTTTAATATGTTAAAGACTGTTCATATGAGAATTGTCAGATGTGAATTGTAAATGATGAGTATGGATTGAATGGATTGTTCTATTGTTATATGATTATTGTTTATATGAATTGTGTTGCCTCTGAGAGGCTGTACTTGTTTGGATTTTTCAGGAGGCTAGAAAGTACTAGCCGTTATGCTGCCGGAATTTCGTAAAAATAATAATGGTATGAAATTGGATTCAGTGTTAGGTTGTGATTAATAAGTTAAGCATAAAAAAAAAAAAAAATTTCACTGTTACGGTTAAGTCAACATCGGAAAAGACTGTTCATAGAAGGGTGTGACACTATATTAAGAAAAATAGAAGAAAAATTAGCAAAGTTAAATATTAAAGACAAACAGATTATGACTATAGACGAAGAAAGTGTGTCTGAAATAGAAACTCCATCAGAAGTAGAAAATCTAGAAGAACAATTTAAGCCAAATAATGAAGACGAATTATCAATCAAAAAATTACATTTTAATACATATAAACCTAGACCAAAAACTCGAAACTATTACCCTAGACCTACACCTCATGATACTTAATATGAAGAAACTAGATATCAATTAGAATACAATGGTAGATCTTTATACGAATGGAATATAGATGGTTTATCAGAATAACAAATATTAAATTTATTATAAGAAATGACTATGGCAGCTAGTGCTTATAAAGCAAATGAAAATAATGAAACTACAATATTTCAGATGTTATTATCAGGATTTACTGGACAATTAAAAGGTTGGTGGGATCATTATATAACTGAATAGATAAAAATTTATTATTAACAACACGCAAAAGGATTATCAAGGTAGAAAATAATGTTCAAATAGAAACAGAGCAAGATGATATAATAAGTACTTTAATATTTGCAATAGCTAAAAATTTTGTAGGAGACCCTCGTTTATATCAAGAAAGAATTTTAGAAATTCTTCAAAACTTAACTTGTCCTAAATTACAAGATTTTAGATGGTATAAGAATTTATTTTTAATTAAAGTAATGACTAGAATAGATTGCAATAATATTTATTGGAAAGATAGATTTTTAGCAGGATTACCTAAGTCATTTGCTAAAAGAGTAAGGAGTAGATTAAAAAATGATAATAATGGGATATTACCTTATAATGAATTAACTTATGGACAACTAATAAATATAGTTTATATAGAAGGATTATCAATTTGCACTAATTTAAAATTAAAAGCCAAACTTAAGAAAGATAGTGTAGTAGGAAGAAAGGAATTAGGATCATTTTGTGAGTGGTATGGTTATCAACAGATTAGAGCACCATTAGCAACTAAAAGGAAAATAAAACCTAAAAGAAAATACATATATCAAAGAAAAAGATATAAGCCAAAACAAAATTATAATCAGGAAAAAAGAAATTATAACCATGAAAAGCTTATTAGGAAAAACCCAAAATACAAAAAGTTTAAACCTAAAACTAGTAAAAAAGATATAGTAATTCATTATTAATGTGGCAGGCAAGGACATTATTCAAGAGACTGTAGAAAAAAGAAACGTATAAATAATTTAGATATCTCAAAAGAATTAAAGAAGGAAATAGCTAAAATTATAATCAATGAAGATTCGGGTAGTGATGAAGAACCTATTGATTATTCAGAAAACGATTTAAATGTAATAAGTGAAAAATTTGAATCCAATAGTGAAGATAGTAATTGAGATTCTAAATCATGCAGTTGCATAGGACCATGTCAATGTAATAAAATAAATATGTTAAATAATGAAAAAGAATTTTTATTAGACATTATTGATAAAATAGATGATTCGGAAATAAAAAAGAATTATTTACTTAGATTAAGAGAAATAAGTAGTTCAAAAGAGAAGAAAGATTTTACATCTTATAATTTAGCTGATGTATATAAGAAATTTGAAATTAAGAAGGAATCAACTATTCAAGATCTTCAAGAAGAAATTAAGACATTAAAACAAGAAGTAAATATATTGAAAGGAAAAGTCCAAAGTTTAGAAGAAGAAAGTTTCAAACTTAGTCTTAGCAATTCTGTAAAAGAAGATAAAAAATTAAAAAAACAGTATCCTCTGGTATTGTTATTAAAGATACTCAAGATGAATACATAAATAGGTTATCTCAAGTAAATTATCAAAAGTGGTATGTCAAATTAGATATAGTTGTTAATGATGATTTTTATTTAACTACTTTAGCCTTAATAGATAGTGGAGATGATCAAAATTGTATTAAGGAAGGTTTAATTCCATATAAATATTATGAAAAAACTTTCAAAAGATTAGGTACTGCTAATATATCAAAATTAATAATTAATTATAAATTATCAAGAATTAAGATTTGCAATAAAGGATATTGTTTCAAAACCCATTTAGTTTTAGTAAAAAACTTAAATTCTGGAGTTATATTAAGAACACCTTTTATTACAATGTTATACCCATTTCAGGTAGGAGATAATGGAATTAAGACAAAGATCTTAGATAAAGAAATCCTTTTTGAATTTGCATTTCCCATAGTATCTAAAGATATTAGTCATGTAAGAAAAAATATTCAAGAAATTAATTTATTAAAAAAACAAAAACAAATTAAATTTCTCATAAGAGAAATTGAAGGAAAAAGAATAAAAGAACAATTAGATAGCCCAGAAATAAGAGAAAAAATTAAAGAATTTGAAAATATATTCTCAAGAGAAATTTGTACACCAGTACCCAATGCTTTTTGGAATAGAAAACAACATGTAGTAAAATTACCTTACATAAAAGACTTTGATGAAAAGAAAACAACAAAATCTCAAGTTATTAATATGACACGAGATTTAGAAAAATTTTATCGAAAAGAAATAAAAGATTTAAAGGAAAAAGGATTGATAAGAGATTCTAAGTCACCTTGCTCATGTTCAGCATTTTATGTTATGAATGCAGTAGAAATAGAAAGAGGTACACCTAGGTTAGTAATAAATTATAAACCTTTAAATGTAGTTTTACAATGGATATGATACCTTATACCATATAAAAGAGATTTATTTAAAAAGTTATATGATGCAAACATTTTTTCAAAATTTAATATGAAATCAGGATTTTGGCAAAAACAAGTTGATGAAGAAGATAGGTATAAGATAGGCTTTAATGTTCCATTTGGACATTATGAATGGAATGTTATGCCCTTTGGTTTAAAAAATGCACCTTCAGAATTTCAAAATATTATGAATGACATTTTAAGACCAACACATGAATTCTCAATAGTTTACATAGACGATGTATTAATTTTTTCAAATTCAATTAGTCAAAATATTAAACATTCAAAAAGATTTTTCCACTTAATTCATTAGAATGGAGTAGTAGTTTCGGCACCAAAAATGCAACTCTTTCAAACTAAATTTAGGTTTTTAGGACATGATATAGATCAAGGAACTATTAAACAAATAAATAGAAGTTTAGAATTTACTGATAAATTTCTAGATGAAATAAAAGATAAGAAATAGTTACAAAGATTTTTAGGATGTTTAAATTATGTTCATGATTTTTTCAAGGATTTAGGAAAATTGTGTAAACCCTTATATGATAGATTAAAAAAAGAAACCTAAACCATAGACCGAAAAACATACTATTATAGTTAAAGAAATTAAAGAAAAAATTAAAAGTTTACCATGTTTAAATATACCTCATCCAGAAGCTTTTCTTGTAATTGAAATAGATGCTAGTGATAGAGGTTATGGTGGTATTCTAAAACAAAAATGAAATGAAGCCAACAAAGAAGAATTAGTGAGATTTTATTCAGGAAGCTGGAATCAAACTCAAAAAGAATTATTCTACTATCAAAAAGGGAATTTTAAGTATAGTGTTGTGTATAAAAAAGTTTAAAGATGATTTATACTTGACAAGATTTTTACTACGCATTGATTGTTTATCAGCGAAATATGTTTTAGAAAAAGATGTTAAAAATTTAATTTCAAAACAAATTTTTGCAAGATGACAAACTTTACTTAGTAATTTTGACTTCGAAATCGAATTTATCCAAGGAAAAGATAATAGTTTACCTGATTTTCTTTCTTGTGAATTCTTATAGGGAAAATGAGTTCTAATAAGAAAGTTTTCACAAAAACTTCATTATCATCAGGAAATTCATTATCATCAGGAAATTTTCAACAGAATAATCCACTAGTACCTCCACCCATTAGGACATTATCCAGACCTTTATTTCCAACAATACCTTATTTTCCTCCATTTCAAAAACGTCAAACTTTTTCACCCTCTGCACCTCCAAGAACATACTCATCAGCTTTAACTTTACCCTCTTTGCCTATTTCTCCTATAGTAGATTCTCCTTCGACTAAAACTTCTTCTCCTTATCATGTGAATTAGACTAGGTTATTTATAAAAGTTTTAGAACTCGAAGAACTTTATATATCAAAAAGTCAGAGTTTTTATAGATTAATAGATCATGTTTTTCCAAACAGTTGGCATTTCCATGAGGAAGATCAAAGTAAAACAAGAGAGTATTATGAAGCCATATTAGTAGATACTGATTCACTCAAAATAGAGCATAATTATGATCAGAGAGATAAAAATAGGATTACTTATAGTAAGTTTAAAATTATTCATGTCATTACTCAATCAGAATGGGGATCAAGGCCATATCAATTGAAGACGTTATCAGGATATCCTCCCAAGTTAGTATAGAGCTATTATGATTATCAAGAAGCATCGTATAGAGCATTCTACTTAAGTAATTTTCAACATTCATGGTTCTTTTATTTTTTGCATAAGTTTGGTGGCGTTCTCCCAAATATGTACATCAGATGGTTTAGTTATTTTGGTTTAATCATTGAAGCAACTCCATTCCAGATCAGGAAAGCATTTGTCAAGTCTACTACTTACTGTAATCCCGAAGCTCCAGATAATCTTTCAAAATATTGTGCAATGTTCAAGGTTCCATGGATTGTTTCGTGGACCTATCACATTTCTAAACAAGTTAATCAATTGCTGATTTTTTATTGTGAATTTCGAGTAAAATGGTGGGACAGTTTTAATGTTAAAAAGGCCGATAGACAAGCAGTTCTTAATTATTTAGAATAAGCAGCCTCTACCGCATCATCATCAAATGCGCTAGCCGGATTTATTGCAAATAAAAATCAGATTGTCAATTTATTATCATCAGCATCCATGGAAGATGAATTCAATTCTATTCTCAATCGTATTTCAGCATAAAGGACTAACTCATCAGAAGGCAGTACTCCTCCTCCTCGAAGAGCCCTTGAAGATTCTCAAGATCCGTATGCAGATGTAGAATTATAAAGTATATACGTAGTCATATAGTATAAATACTAAATGTAACGTATATGTACATATAATATGTAATTGTAAATGCAAAAGGCAAATGTAATGCAAAGGTAAAAAAAAATTAAAAAGAAAAAAGTAAAAAGAAAAAGAAAAAAGAAAAGAAAAGAAAAAAATTGAAGACTTTGTTTTAAGCTCTCTCGTAACAAATTTTCAAAAGAAGTGAATAGTAGTTAAATAGTAATTTTACTATTTCAATAGTAATCTTACTATTTAAGTCTTTATTACTTTACCTTTTATCAAACGATTTCAAAAGACATGTTTCTTTTTATCTTTATCTTTTCAAAAGCCTTTTTCTTTAAAACATGGTTTCAACACGAACAAAACACGGAGTAATCAATTTATCTTCATCAGATTTCAGAGACAGCTAGCATTCGTAGTCAATTTTATCCTTATGCAATTATTACAAATGATGTAGCATCAGCTTTGTTCAAGTATAAGAAGGCAGTTTTTCAAGAACTTAAGCACGAGGAATCATACCCAAAATTTTTCATAGGTTTTATGAGTGTTCAAAATTAGAGAGAAAAATCAAAAACCTCTTGTATTATCAACCTCCCTTTGTAATAGAACCTTAGATTTACAACTTGTATTCTCAAGAGCTTGTACTTGTAACCCTATTACTTCATCAGATTCTGTATTATCATCAGATTATAATACATCAAGTATTTCATTTTAATTATGTCTTGGTTATTTGATAAATTTTTAAATGGTTTATATTCAATTGATTTTAATAGTAATCAAGATATGTTCTTACTTAAACGATAATTAATTAGTTTAAAAACACATTTAATTGATATGTATGAAAGTTTACATTGTTTTCATTCAAATGAATTTTGCAATTGTCAAAATTTTCATAAGAAAATAAATTTAATTGATATTTTAATTAATCTTCTTCTAATATTCCTGTAGATCAATTTTCAAAACAAAATATTTAAAACTAATATATGTAACTATAGAGATTTTCAAATTAACATAATATTATAATTGTTCGATATAGTGGATTATCTAAAGGATTTATTTAAACGATTAAATAATGAAATAAATAGGTTATATCTAGAAATAAAAAATTTAAATGCTAGGAAAAACTTATTAACAGATATATATTTAAATTCTAAAAATTATACTTTAATGCTATATTATAATCAACAGATATATAATAGAAATTATGAAGTAAAGCGATTAAAAAATATATTAAACCGGATACCTTTAGGTTAATAATATGGAAAATATTAAAAAAAATTAAAAATATAGATAGAATAATAGAAAATTTAAATTTAGCTCCATTTGCAGACTATGATATTATTATAGAAAATATTACATACACGATCAATAGAAATAAAAATTTAATTATGGAATTAGAAAACAAGAAAAAAATCAATACCTATATGTTAATTATTATGACAGAGTTATAGCTTATATATCAAAATTTAACATGATTTAAATTAATCCCCGAACTTAAAGTGATCAATCCTTAGTTATTGGTATCAGAGCCCGGAGGGGATAGTGAGTACACAGGTAATTTTCGATAATTTTCACAAGTAATTTCCAACATATTTTTTCTTTTTTAGGCCTAGTGGGGTAGTATGTCAGTAACTTGGTTAAATTTTGAGCCTCAATTTCTTTGAAAATTTACTCAAAGTGAAGTTATATTAGCATTATTAGAAATATATTGGAAGCAGGAAATTATTTTAGACATAGTAGAAGAAGTATTATCTAGTGAAATTGAATTAGATAATTAGAATCCTTTTTAGAAAATTATTCTAATTAAAATATCCAACTGAGTATATTTGATTAAGAAAAATTTAAAGAGAATTTTGAGATTGTGCTTGGAGCGATGAAACGTTGGTCAACCCTGAAGGCTTAGCGCTTGTCAGCCGTTGGAAGCCAAGATGGCGTGTTGGTGGTCCTAATAAGCTCGGTGGTCCCGTGATTCGCACAGGTTTCATTCTTGACTTCTTTTTGAATTTAGCTTGATTAAATATATTTGGATGGATAGATTAAGTAGAATATTTTCTATTAAAGATTCTAGATCTAGTTCAACTAGCGAAGATAATATTAGAGAGTTAGATGAAATAAATTCTGTAGAAATAAATATTGAAAAAGTAGAGAATGATTTATTTGATTGGACTATACCTAAATAGGATATTCGAACAATATATTCAATAGGCACATATGAATTTTTCCATGATTATTCTATTAAGCAAACAGAACAGACAATAGCTATTAATCAGGAACATGAAACTATTCAATTATTATCAAAAAAGGCGATAATTGAACATAAGAAGAAAAATATAGATTTTTGCATATAGGATCAGTACAGATAGCAATAAAACCTTTATTCAGATTAGGATTAGATACTCCAGTTTTAATGTGTTTAAGAGATGCTAAACATGTTAATTTTTCTAATTCTTTACTTGCAATGGCAAAAACAAATTTAGCTAATGGATCAGTATATTTTAATTGTTTTCCAGGATTTACAATTAGTCTATATGATTCAAATATATTAGACACTTTAACTTTAACTGTTAAAACAAATAATTTAAATTTTAAAGAAAATGTTAGAGCAATAGCAGTAATATATAGAATATATTATAAAGTTATGTCCACAACCATAGATCCTAAAACTAGGAAACCTTTTAAAAGAAATGAAACTTTATTATTTGAAGCAAATAAAGCTCATTCTAATATTCAAATTCCAAAAAGACTTAGATGGGATGAAATTACTAGATCAGGAAATTGGGAACTAAAAGAGGTATGTGAACCTAGACCGATTAATATTAACAATCAATTTTCAAAGATATTAGAACATAGTGATGGATCAGTTCAAATAAATTTTTCCTTAGATAATAATCAATCAAGTAGTTCTTCTATATATTCAAACAACAGACCTTCAATACCTAAATCATTATCTGCAAAAAATTTAGAATTAAAAGGGGTAGATCTTAGTACAAGTATTCCTAGGCCATTATATACTGAAGAAAAAGATAATGAATATTCAGTTAGCCCAACTAGATCTCCAATGGAAGCATTTTCTCAAATCAATTAATTTAAAAATGACTAGTTTTCAGATAAACAAAGAATTTTTAAGAAATGATTTCTAACTCATCAGAAGGTAGTACTCCTCCTCCTCGAAGAGCCCTTGAAGATTCTCAAGATCTGTATGTAGATATAGAATATATTATAAAGTAAATTTAATGTCAGAAATATTAACATATAGGTATTGGTATCAGCTTGATCTACCTCTGGGCTAGTTATTGGTATAAGAGCGACTTTAGTGTCAGAGGACCTTTAGAGCGACCTTAAGTGTCAGAGCGACTTTAGTGCAAAGCAACTTTAGTGTCAGAGGACCTTTAGAGCGACCTTAAGTGTCAGAGTGACTATAGTGGTATCAGAGCCCGGTAGGGGGATAGTAGGCACATGCAATTTCATTATATTTTTTGTTTTTAGGCCCGGTGAGGTAGTATGAGTGTATTAAATTTCTAATTGTAAATTTCTAGTATTATCTAGCAAAGTTAAACTAGATATCTGAGTCTTTCCTAAAAAATTATTCTAATTAAAATATCCAATTGAGTATATTTGATTAAGAAAAATTTAAAGAGAATTTTGAGACTGTGCTTGGAGCGATGAAACGTTGGTCAGCCCTGAAGGCTTAGCGTTGGTCAACTGTTGGAAGCTGAGATGGCGTGTTGGAGGTCCCGATAAGCTGGGTGGTCCTATGATTCGCACAGGTTTCATTCTTGACTTCTCTTTGAATTTAGCTTGATTAAATACATTTGGATGGATAGATTAAGTAGAATATTTTCTATTAAAGATTTTAGATTTGGTTCAACTAGCGAACATAATATTAAAGAGTTAGATGAAATAAATTCTGTAGAAATAAATATTGAAAAAGTAAAGAATGATTTATTTGATTGGACTATACCTAAACAGGATATTCGAACAATATATTCAATAGGCACATTTGAATTTTTCCATGATTATTCTATTAAGAAAATAGAACAAACAATAGCTATTAATCAGGAACATAAAACTATTCAATTATTATCAAAAAAGGCGATGATTGAACATAAAAAGAAAAAATATAGATTTTTGCATACAGGATCAGTACAGATAGCAATAAAACCTTTATTCAGATTAGGATTAGATACTCCAGTTTTAATGTGTTTAAGAGATGCTAGACATGTTAATTTTTCTAATTCTTTACTTGCAATGGCAAAAAAAAATTTAGCTAATGGATCAGTATATTTTAATTGTTTTCCAGGATTTACAATTAGTCTATATGATTCAAATATATTAGACACTTTAACTTTAACAGTTAAAACAAATAATTTAAATTTTAAAGAAAATGTTAGAGCAATAGCAGTAATATATAGAATCTATTATAAAGTTATGTCCACAACCATAGATCCTAAAACTAGGAAACTTTTTAAAATAAATTAAACTTTATTATTTGAAGCAAATAAAGCTCATTCTAATATTCAAATTCCAAAAAGACTTAGATGGGATGAAATTACTAGATTAGGAAATTGGGAACTAAAAGAGGTATGTGAACCCATACCGATTAATATTAATAATCAATTTTCTAGGATATTAGAACATAGTGATGGATCAGTTCAAATAAAATTTTCCCTAGATAATAATCAATCAAGTAGTTCTTCTATATATTCAAACAATAGACCTTCAATACCTAAATCATTATCTGCAAAAAATTTAGAATTAAAAGCGGTAGACTTTAATACAAGTATTCCTAGGCCATTATATATTGAAGAAAAAGATAGTGAATATTAAGTTAGCCTAACTAGATCTCAGATGGAAGCATTTTCTCAAATCAATTAATTTAAAAAAGACTAGTTTTTTAGATAAACAAAGAGTTTTTAAGAAATGATTTGAAAACATAATATAATAAGCAAAAAGCAAAGTGGTATTTCAATAACTTTTTTCAAGTTGAATTAAGTAATTTTAGAAGTTTATGGTATAAAGATATGGAAGATAAAAAAGTTAATATTCCTTTATTTTTGTGGTTTGAAAATTATTGTTATTATAATAATATAGATTATCCATTTGAAAAAGAAATAAATGTATCTTCAAAAATAGGTAAACAATGGAACACCTTAGAAGGGAAATCAATAGATCTATACATCCTCCGTTAGAATGTATTCAAGTAAAAAATAAAGAAAAAATGTATTTTGCCGAACCCTTTAAAGAAAGAAAAGCAGAAAATAAAGAAGTAGGAAAAGAATTGTAACATGTAATATTACAAAATAATTTTTCAAATCAAATATTAGACACTATAGTTAATCAGTTAAATAGAGTTGAAGAAATAGTACAAACACCTAAGTCACAAACAGAAATAAGACAAACTTCAAAAAGAGAAATAGAAAAACCACCTATGACATTAGAAACTCCATTATTTAAACCTTTTGAATTCTCGCCAGGAACAATCATTAAGCTAAAAGATGAAGACCCTATATGAAGAAAAATAGAAGAAAAATTAGCAAAGTTAAATATTAAGGACAAATAGATTATGACTATAGAAACTCCATCAGAAGTAGAAAATCTAGAAGAGCAATTTAAGCTAAATAATGAAGAGGAATTATCAATCAAAAAATTACATTTTAATACATATACACCTAGACCAAAAACTCAAAACTATTACCCTAGACCTACACCTACTGACACTCAATATGAAGAAACTAGATACCAATTAGAATACGATGGTAGATCTTTATACGAATGGAATATAGATGGTTTATCAGAATATCAAATATTAAATTTATTACAAGAAATGACTATGGTAGCTAGTGCTTATAAAGCAAACGAAAATAATGAAACTAAAATATTTCAGATGTTATTATCAGGATTTACTGGAAAGTTAAAAGGTTGGTGGGATCATTATATAACTGAAATAGATAAAAATTTTATATTAACAGCACGCAAAAGGATTATCAAGGTAGAAAATAATGTTCAAATAGAAACAGAGCAAGATGATATAATAATTACTTTAATATTTGCAATAGCTAAAAATTTTGTTGAAAACCCTCATTTATATCAAGAAAGAAGTTTAGAAATTCTTCAAAACTTAACTTGTCCTAAATTACAAGATTTTAGATGGTATAAGGATTTATTTTTAACTAAAGTAATGACTAGAATACATTGTAATAATATTTATTTGAAGGAAAGATTTTTAGCAGGATTACCTAAGTTATTTGCAGAACGAGTTAGGAGTAGATTAAAAAGTGACAATAATGGTATAATACCTTATAATGAATTGACTTATGGACAACTAATAAATATAGTAAACATAGAAAGATTATCAATTTGCATTGATTTAAAATTAAAATCCAAACTTAAAAAGATAGTATAGTAGGAAGAAAAGAATTAGGATCATTTTGTGAACAGTATGGTTATCAACAGATTAGAGCACCGACAGCAACTAAAAGGAAAATAAAATCTAAAAGAAAATACATATATCAATGAAAAAGATATAAGCCAAAACGAAATTATAATCAGGAAATAAGAAATTATAACCAGGAAATGCCTATTAGGAAAAAACCAAAATATAGAAAGTTTAAACCTAAAACTAGTAAAAAAGATATTGTAATTTGTTATAAATGTTACAGGCAAGGACATTATTCAAGAGACTGTAGAATAAAGAAACGTATAAATAATTTAGATAACTTAGAATGATTAAAAAAATGAAATAGCTAAAATTATAATCAATGAAGATTTAGGTAGTGATAAAGTACTTAGTGATTATTCAGAAGATGATTTAAATGTAATAAGTGAAAAATCTGAAACCTGTAGTGGAGATAGTAATTGTGATTCTAAATCATGTAGTTGTAAGGACCCAATCATGACCCTAAGCGAATTATTGTTAATTAATAAGGATTACCGTTGATTAAGGAAAAATTAGATTATTTTGCAATTGTTGAAGTTAAATCCCAAGAGGGGTAATTTGATAATTTCAGCATGTAAATATAAGTTAAATTGTAATTAAAGACAAGGATATAATTGAAGTGAATTAGAAAGTCTTGGGGTTAAGTTGAAAGAAATTGAAAGAATGGGGGGGTTTAGTTGTGTATAGGGGACATTTTGGGAATTTCTCCTTGTGAGATATTTATCCCACTATAAATTAGGGCTTTGAGGGAATGTAGATCGGCATTTTAAAGGATCTCTCTCTCTCTCCCCCTCTCTCTCTCTTTGGTCATAGTTTGGAGAAGGATGCTAGGGTTTGGGAGTTAACATGAAAGGTAATGTTTCTCCTTTAAGATACCTTCTTTCTTTTGTTTTATTTGTGATTTCTTTGGTGATGAGAGATTACAAGATCTTGTTGTCATCTTGTGTAAGGAAATGAAAGATAAAGAGAGCTAGATCAATGAATGTTGAAGGAGATGAAGCTTGATTTTGAGGTACGAATTATTTGTAAAAGTTATTGTATACATTTCCTATCTCATGTTGCATATGTTTTCTTTGAGAGATTAAGGGTAAATGTAGTAGGTGTTGATGATTATGACATGATTTGTAACTTAAATGATAATATAAGTATGTAGGGAGGTGAGATTTAAGGTTTAATTTAATGTCTGTATAATCGGGATTCTGGATTTTCCTTCTTTTCTTCCCACGTGTGGCCACTCACCATTTTCTTTTTGTTCATGTGTGGTCACACATGTGTCTTCTCTTGGGAACACATGGCCACGCATTGAATTGCCTTTGAGGATGCATGGCTATGTGATGATGTCCTTCCTCCCACACACGGCCACTTGCATTTGTTCTTTCTCTCACACATGGCCATGCATGTGTTGTTCTTTGGGAACCCGTGGCCACGCATGTGTTTCTCTTTGGAAACACATGGCCACGCACCATAATCTCCTTGATGTACACGGCCATGTGTGTGTCTTTTCTGTGTTTCTTCTTCAAAGCACGTGGCTACACATGGAATGCCTTCTTTCCACACACGACCACGTACAGGTTTTCTCTTTGGAAACCCATGGCCACGTGATGCTTCCCTTCCTCTCACCCACGGCCATGTGATGTCTATCTTCCTCTTGTACATGGCCAATTATGCTTTTATCCCCGAAAATACATGGCCAATCCTCCTTTCTCTGTATGAAATGCTTGACCAGCCATGCTTTATGTATACTCCTTCATTCATTCGAGTATATTCTTATCCCAAGATTTAAGCCATGTAATTAGATATTGAACACAGTATTATATGGTCCATAAGATCTTGATGAGAGCAAGAATTGAGATAATTGGATTAGTAATCAGTATGAGTAATGGTAAATAGTTATTAACTGGAGATGGATATGTCACTTGATTACTAAGGGAGTGATAGATCATGAAAGTTTGTTCTAATGCTAAAGTCTATAAAGATATGATTCAGAAAGACATGAATATAGCATGAATTATTATAGAAAGTAAAAGACATAAAAAGCTAATATGATAGGGTGAAGACTGATTTAAGCTATAATTCATCCAAAGTCACCTATAAATGAATAAAGCATGATCTCTTAAAATGTATATATATATATATAAAGATATGAATTGGAGTCTACTTGAACTCTAATTAGGAAGACTTACATATGATAATGCTAAAATAATTAGGCTGCTAAAATGTGTTTTAGTGCATAATGGCATGAATCTATAAAGAGTGAAAGGAAATATATGAATCATAAGAGTATGCTAATTGATATGCCTTTTATAGTATAGTATACAGTATACGCTCGGCCAAACCTAATGGTTCTACCTAGATACTATACTTTGGTAATCCTTTTCAACGACATGGGAATTGATGGTGAACTTTGATGTAAAGGATCATACTCATATGTTATTCATACCCTATGATGTAAAATGAAAGTTACAAGTCTGCAAGTAATGCTTTAACGATTAAGATGATATAATCTTATACAACTCCTTTAAGAAAATAATGTTATAAAATAGAAAGTACAAATAAGATGATCATGATGTATGTGATAACGTTAAGGTAAATAATCTATTGCCTATGATATAATAGACTATAAAAGTGAGCTAAAGAGGCTATAGATGAAGAAGGTTGACCTTAAGCCATATGAGAACATAGTTATTCTATCATATGAATCATGAATGCTTGAGTGCTGCTATATATGATTTTGTTTAATGTGATTAATTATGGGAATAGGAAACTACTCACGACAAGCAATAACAAGGTAAGTCCTTGAGAACTATTCTTGAGTTATGTAAGTATATATGGTTGAATTGATTTGAGCATGCTATGAAAAGTAGCTTGATTTAATATGAAAACAAGTATGAGTAATGAAATCATGTATTGCCATGTTTAAACTGCACATATATGTACGAGTGCATGTGGGTACGCGTAATGATAACCATGAAAGATGATGTGTTGTTATTGTTGCATAAATATGTAACTATTATGATATGAATGAAAGAAATTGACGCAAGCATAAGATCATATGACAGCGTCCACATGTAATGGAGCCTAAAGCTCAGCATTGATGTATGAAAAGAATGATATGCATTCTTTTATGACAAGTGGCTTTAAGCCAAATGATGTGCTAAGTAAAGAATAATATGTTAAATTAAGAGATGTTTTAAGAAGTTAAGCCTGAGGGTCTTAGTTCAGTTGTGGATTAGATGGGCATGCCTAGAGGGATACAGTCACAGTTGCTATATGTTGACCCCGTTTGGGTTTTGTTCCTTAATGGAACCATCATTTGACCCCGTTTGGGTCCATAATTTGTTCCTTGCTGGAACCATTACTTGACCTCATTTGGGTCCATTGTTTGATATCTTTGGATATCCATAGTTTGATACATTCAGGTATCCATTGCTCCCATTATCCACCCTTCGAACTAGTACATAGGCAGGCTATTAAAGATGTAAATGGTTTAAGAAATAAAGTAATGTATGTATCGATCGCCTCACTTATATGTATTGGAATCATGATAGTGATTTATTCTATTGCTTTATTCTAAATTTCAGTTAGCTATAAACTACTTTTATGAAATGAAATGCCATGTTATGTAATACTTGATTGTGATGTCTTACATCAACAATGAGAAAGGTCACCATGTGAGTACCAATGTGAGTCGGTTCCACGATGAATAATTGGGCCACATAGGCCACAAGTTTACAATATTGAATTAAACGTTACATGAACTATGACATGCATAATAATATTCATGTAGGGGAAAATTAGAAAATGTTTGCATGTGGTATGAAGACTTTGTCAGTTAATAATGAGGTGTAATACCTATTCCTTGGAATGGCATGCAAATTTGTGAGTATGAATATGAACATTTATTTATATATGTGTTTATGTATAATTCTAAAATAAATCAAAGTGCAAAGCATGATATGATATGAATCTGTATGATGTTTAAAGTGTAATGATAACATAGGATTAAGGAAGACATGCGTCGAAAACCCGAAAAAAATGATAAGTTTGTAATATATGTAATGTAAGCATGCCTAGCAATATCTATTGCAACGTTATATAACATGAGCACTTTCTTTTGGATATGAATAAGCAATAAATGCACATGTTAGGTAACCAAATTGGTTAATGGTATTGAGTTGAAGGTTATAAGAATATAATGATAATATCAGTATTCTGGAATAGAAGAATTATAAGATGCATGAATTTTTCTAATAAATAAGAGAGTATTAAAAATTATCGTTAATTAACAAGTTTCTGGGATAAGATAAGATTATATAATGCTTTCGGTTTTAGCAATGATGACATCAATAGTTAGGGTTGAATGCTCTTCGAAATGCTCAGTACGCCATGATAGATAATTGTAACCTCATGTGTTATTCTATGTTATTATGATAATTGTATTTGGTTTGACAAAGAATATCATAAGAGCTTGTCTAGAGTTTTGTTCCCACTAAGCTTCATAGCTTAGCACGGGTTTATTTATCCGTGTAGGTTTCAGGATAAGCTCCAGAGGATCAAGCATGATGCAGTTGCCTTGAGGATTTCAGGATGCTTGAAGGCCTCTTGTGTTATGATTATTTATTTATATGCTAATAATTTATTGTGGTATGTAATTATGGCCTATTCTATTATTATTATTATTATTATCGCCTGACTTTAATAGGTTTATAGTGATGATTATGATGATGACCATGATAAGGATAATTGATGATTATCCATGGTTAAGAAATTAGGGTGTTACAGTAGTTTCATAGGACCATGTCAATGTAATAAAATAAATATGTTAAGTAATGAAAAAGAATTTTTATTAGACATTATTGATAAAATAGATGATCCGAAAATAAAAAATAATTATTTACTTAGAGTAAGAGAAATAATTAGTTCAAAAGAAAAGAAAGATTTTACATCTTATAATTTAGCTGACGTATATAAGAAATTAGAAATTAAGAAGGAATCAACTATTCAAGATCTTCAGGAAGAAATTAAGACATTAAAACAAGAAGTAAATATATTGAAAGGAAAAGTTCAAAGTTTAGAAGAAGAAAGTTTCAAACTTAGTCTTAGCAATTCTGTAAAAGAAGATAAAAAATTAAAAGAAATAGTATCCTCTGGTATTGTTATTAAAGACACTCAAGATGAATACATAAATAGCTTATCTCAATTAAATTATCAAAAGTGGCATGTCAAATTAGATATAGTTGTTAATGATGATTTTCATTTAACTACTTTAGCCTTAACAGATAGTGGAGCAGATCAAAATTGTATTCAGGAAGGTTGAATTCCAACTAAATATTATGAAAAAACTTTCGAAAGATTAGATACAACTAATGAATCAAAATTAATAATTAATTATAAATTATCAAGAGTTAAGATTTGCAATAAAGAATATTGTTTCAAAACCCATTTAGTTTTAGTAAAAAACTTAAATTCTGAAGTTATATTAGGAACACCTTTTATTACAAAGTTATACCCATTACAGGTAGGAGATCATGGAATTAAGACAAAGATCGTAGATAAAGAAATCCTTTTTTAATTTGCATTTCCCATAGTATCTAGAGATATTAGTCATGTAAGAAAAAATATTCAATAAAATAATTTATTAAAAAATAAACAAAAACAGATTAAATTTTTCATAAAAGAAATAGAAGGAAAAAGAATAAAAGAACAATTAGATAGCCCAGAAATAAGAGAAACAATTAAAGAATTTGAAAATACATTCTCAAGAGAAATTTGTGCACTAGTACCCAACGCTTTTTGGAATAGAAAACAACATGCAGTAAAATTACCTTACATAAAAGACTTTGATGAAAAGAAAATTCCAAGAAAATATCAAGTTATTAAAATGACACCAGATTTAGAAAAAATTTGTCGAAAAGAAATACAAGATTTAAAGGAAAAAGAATTGGTAAGAGATTCTAAGTCACCTTGGTCATGTTCAACATTTTATGTTATGAATGCAGTAGAAATAGAAAGAGGTATAGCTAGATTAGTAATAAATTATAAACCTTTAAATACAGTTTTACAATGGATAAGATACCCTATACCATATAAAAGAGACTTATTAAAAAAGTTATATGATGCAAATATTTTTTCAAAATTTGATATGAAATTAGGATTTTGGCAAATACAAGTAGATGAAGAAGATTGGTATAAGACAGGTTTTAATATTCCATTTGGACATTATAAATGGAATGTTATGCCATTTGGTTTAAAAAATGCTCCTTCAGAATTTCAAAATATTATGAATGATATCTTAAGACCAATACATGAATTCTCAATAGTTTACATAGATGATGTATTAATTTTTTTCAAATTCAATAAGTCAACATATTAAACATTTAAAAAGATTTTTTCACTTAATTCATCAGAATGGATTAGTAGTTTCTGCACCAAAAATGCAGCTCTTTCAGACTAAAGTTAGGTTTTTAGGACATAAAATAGATCAAGGAACTATTAAACCAATAAATAGAAGTTTAGAATTTACTAATAAATTTCCAGACGAAATAAAAGATAAGAAACAGTTACAAAGATTTTTAGGATGTTTAAATTATGTTCACGATTTTTTCAAGGATATAGGAAAATTGTGTAAACCCTTATATGATAGATTAAAAAAAAAAACCTAAACCATGGACTGAAAAACATACTAGTATAGTTAAAGCAATTAAAGAAAAAATTTAAAGTTTACCATATTTAAATATACCTCATCCAGAAGCTTTTCTTATAATTGAAACAGATGCTAGTAATATAGGTTATGGTGGTATTCTAAAAAAAAAAACGAAATGAAGCCAATAAAGAAGAATTAGTAAGATTTGATTCAGGAAGCTGGAATCAAACTCAAAAGAATTATTCTACTATCAAAAAGGAAATTTAAGTATAGTTTTGTGTATAAAAAAGTTTGAAGATGATTTATACATGAAAAGATTTTTACTACACATTAATTGTTTATTAGCGAAATATGTTTTAGAAAAAGGTGTTAAAAATTTAATTTCAAAACAAATTTTTGCAAGATGGCAAGGTTTACTTAGTAATTTTGACTTCGAAATCGAATTTATCAAAGGAAAAGATAATAGTTTACCTGATTTTCTTTCTCATGAATTCTTACAGGAAAAGTGAGTTCTAATAAGAAAGTTTTGACAAAAACTTTATTATCATCAAGAAATTCCCAACAAAATAATCCACCAGTACCTCCACCCATTAGGACATTATCTAGACCTTTATTTCCAACAACACCTTCTTTTTCTCCACTTCAAAGACCTCAAACTTTTTCACCCTCTGCACCTCCAAGACCATACTCATCAGCTTTAGCTTCACCCTCTTCGCCTGTTTCTCCTATAGTACATTCTCCTTCGACTAAAACTTTTTCTCCTTATCATGTGAATCAGACTAGGTTATTTATTAAAGTTTTAGAATCCGAAGAACTTCATATATTAGAAAGTCAGAGTTTTTATAGATTAATATATCATGTTTTTCCAAACAGTTGGAATTTTCATGAGGAAGATCAAAGTAAAACAAAAGAGTATTATGAAGCCATATTAGTAGATACTGAGTTAGTCAAAATATAGCATAATTATGATGAGAGAGATAAAAATAGGATTACTTATAGTAAGGTTAAGATTATTCATGTCATTACTCAATCAGAATGGGGATCAAGGCCATATTAGTTGAAGACGTTATCAGGATATCCTCCCAAGTTAGTATATAGCTATTATAATTATCAAGAAGCATGGTATAGAGCATTCTACTTAAGGAATTTTCAATATCCGTGGTTCTTTTACTTTTCGCATAAGTTTGGTGGCGTTCTCCCAAATTGGTACATCAGATGGTTTAGTTATTTTGGTTTAATCATTGAAGCAACTCCATTCCAGATCAGGGAAGCATTTGTCAAGTTTACTACTTACTGTAATCCCAGAGCTCCAGATAATCTTTTAAAATATTGTGCAATGTTTACGGTTCCATGGATTATTTCGTGGACCTATCATATTCATAAACAAGTTAATCAATTACCGATGCTTTATCGTGAATTTCGAGTAAAATGGTAGGACGGTTTTAATGTTAAAAAGACCGATAGACAAGCAGTTATTAATTATTTAGAACAACCAGCCCCTACCGCATCATCATCAAATGCTCTAGCAGGATTTATTGCAAATAAAAATCAGATTGTCAATTTATTATCATCAGCATCCATGGAAGACGAATTAATTCTATTCTCAATCGTATTTTAGTAGAAAGGACTAACTCATCAGAAGGCAGTACTCCTCCTCCTCAAAGAGCCCTTAAAGATTCTTAAGATCCGTATGTAGATATAGAATTATAAAGTATATACGTAGTCATATAATATAAATATCAAATGTAATGTATATGTACATAAGGATAAAATACAAATGAAAAAACAAATGTACAAAAAAAAAGAAACAAGAAAAAAGAAAAAAGAAAAAGAAAAAGAAAAGAAAAGTCAAAAATTGTAGGCTTTGTTTTAAGCCTTTCTCTCGTAACAAATTCTCAAAAGAAGTGAATAGTAGTCAAATAGTAATTTTACTATTTCAATAGTAATTTTACTATTTAAGTATTTATTACCTTTTCAAAAGTTAAATTTCTACTTACACGTTTCTTTTTATCTTTTATCTTTTCAAAACCTTTATCTTTAAAACACGGTTTCAACGCGAACAAAACATGGTGCAATTATTTTATCTTCATCAGATTTCAGAGACAGCTAGCATTCGTAGTTAGTTTTATCCTTATGCAATTATCACAAGGGAATGGGCATCGGCTTTATTCAACTATAAGAAGGCAGATTTTCATCAAGGAAAGCACGAGTTTTAGACGAGGAATCATACCAAGAATTTTTTCATAGGTTTTATAAGTGTTCAAAATTAGAGAGAAGAATCAAAAACCTCTTATATTATCAACCTCCTTTTGTAATAGAACCTTAGATTTACAACTTGTATTCTCAAGTGCTTGTACTTGTAACCCTATTACTTCATTAGATTCTGTATTATCATCAAATTATAATACATCAGGTATTTCATTTTAAATATGTCTTGGTTATTTGATAAATTTTAAATGGTTTATATTCAATTGATTTTAATAGTAATCAAGATATGTTCTTACTTAAACGAGAATTAATTAGTTTAAAAACTCATTTAATTGATATGCATGAAAGTTTACATTGTTTTCATTCAAATGAATTTTGCAATTGTCAAAATTTTCATAAGAAAATAAATTTAATTGATATTTTAATTAATCTTCTTCCTAATATTCCTGTAGATCATTTTTCAAGACAAAATATTTAAAACTAATATATGTAACTATAGAGATTTTCAAATTAACATAATATTAGAATTGTTCGATATAATGGATTATCTAAAGGATTTATTTAAACGATTAAATAATGAAATAAATAGGTTATATCTAGAAATAAAAAATTTAAATGCTAGGAAAAACTTAATAATAGATATATATTTAAATTCTAAAAATTATAGTTTAATGATATATTATAATCAACAGACATATAATAGAAATTATGAAGTAAAGCGATTAAAAAATATATTAAATAGGATACCTTTAGGTTAATAATCTGAAAAATATTAAAAAGAAAATTAAAAATATAGATAGATCAATAAATGAGTTAAAAGAAGAATTAAAAATTCTTAAACCTAGATTAGCAGAATTAAAAGCAAATATAATAACAATAGAAAATTTAAATTTAGCTCGATTTGTAGACTATGATATTATTATAGAAAATATTACATACATGATCAACAGAAATAAAAATTTAATTATGGAATTAGAAAATAAGAAAAAATCAATACCTATATGTTAATTATTATGACAAAGTTATAGCTTATATATATCAAAATTTAACATGATTTAAATTAATCCCCGAACTTAAAGTGACCGAACCTTAGTTATTGGTATCAGAGCCCGGAGGGGATAATGAGTACACAGGTAATTTTCGGTAATTTTCACAAGTAATTTCCAACATATTTTTTCTTTTTTAGGCCCGGTGGGGTAGTATGTCAGTAACTTGGTTAAATTTTGAGCCTCTATTTCTTTGGAAATTTCCTCAGAGTAAAGTTATATTAGCGTTATTAGAAATATATTGGGAGCAGGAAATTATTCTAGACATAGCAGAAGAAGTATTGTCTAGCGAAATTGCATTAGATAATTAGAATCCTTTTTAGAAAATTATTCTAATTAAAATATCCAACTGAGTATAATTGATTAAGAAAAATTTAAAGAGAATTTTGAGACTGTGCTTGGAGGATTAATTTAAATCATGTTAAATTTTGTTATATAAGCTATAACTCTGTCATAATAATTAACATATAGGTATTGATTTTTTTCTTATATTGTAATTCCATAATTAAATTTTTATTTATGTTGATCATGTATGTAATATTTTCTATAATAATATCATAGTCTACAAATGGAGCTAAATTTAAATTTTCTATTGTTATTATATTTGCTTCTAATTCTGCTAATCTAGGTTCAAGAATTTTTAATTCTTCTTTTAACTCATTTACTGATCTATCTATATTTTTAATTTTCTTTTTAATATTTTCCATATTATTAACCTAAAGGTATCCTATTTAATATATTTTTTAATCGCTTTACTTCATAATTTCTATTATATATCTGTTGATTATAATATATCATTAAAGTATAATTTTCAGAATTTAAATATATATCTGCTAATAAGTTTTTCCTAGCATTTAAATTTTTTATTTCTAGATATAACCTATTTATTTCATTATTTAATCGTTTAAATAAATCCTTTAGATAAGCCATTATATCGAACAATTCTAATATTACGTTAATTTGAAAATCTCTATAGTTACATATATTAGTTTTAAATATTTTGTTTCGAAAAATGACCTACAAGAATATTAGGAAGAAGATTAATTAAAATATCAATTAAATTTATTTTCTTATTAAATTTTGACAATTGCAAAATTCATTTGAATGAAAACAATGTAAACTTTCATGCATATAAATTAAATGAGTTTTTAAACTAATTAATTCTCGTTTAAGTAAGAACATATCTTGATTACTATTAAAATCAATTGAATATAAACCATTTAAAAATTTATCAAATAACCAAGACATAATTAAAATGAAATACTTTATGTATTATAATCTGATGATAATATAGAATCTGATGAAGTAATAGGGTTACAAGTACAAGCTCTTGAGAATACAAGTTGTAAATCTAAGGTTCTATTACAAAGGGAGGTTGATAATATAAGAGGTTTTTGATTTTTCTCTCTAATTTTGAACACTCATAAAACCTATGAAAAATTCTGGGTCTGATCCCTCGTGTTTAAGTTCTTGAAAAACTGCCTTCTTATACTTGAACAAATATGATGCTACATCACTTGTAATAATTGCATAAGGATAAAACTGAATACGAATGCTAGCTGTCTCTGAAATCTGACGAAGATAAAATAATTACTCCGTGTTTTGTTCGTGTTGAAATCGTGTTTTAAAGATAAAGGCTTTTGAAAAGATAAAGATAAAAAGAAACATGTCTTTTGAAATCGTTTGATAAAAGGTAAAATAATAAAGACTTAAATAGTAAGATTACTATTGAAATAGTAAAATTACTATTTAAGTACTATTTACTTCTTTTGAAAATTTGTTACGAGAGAAAGCTTAAAACAAAGTCTTCAATTTTTTTCTTTTCTTTTCTTTTTCTTTTTCTTTTTCTTTTTTCTTTTTTCTTTTTTCAATTTTTTTTACCTTTGCATTACATTTGTCTTTTGCATTCACATTTACATATACATTACATTTAGTATTTATACTATATGACTACGTATATACTTTATAATTCTACATCTGCATACGTATCTTGAGAACATTCAAAGGCCTTTCAAGGAGGAGGAGTACTGCCTTCTAATGAGTTAGTCCTTTCTGCTGAAATACGATTGAGAATAAAATTGAATTCGTCTTCCGTGGATGCTGATGATAATAAATTGACAATCTAATTTTTATCTGTAATAAATCTGGCTAGCGCATTTGATGATGTGCGGTAGAGGCTGGTTGTTCTAAATAATTAATAACTGCTTATTTATCGGCCTTCTTAACATTAAAACTGTCCCACCATTTTACTCAAAATTCACAATAAAGCATTAGTAATTGATTAACTTGTTTAGAATGTGATAGGTCCACGAAACAATCCATGAAACCTTGAATATTGCACAATATTTCAAAAGATTATCTGGAGCTCCGGGATTACAATAAGTAGTAAACTTGAAAAATGCTTCCCTGATCTGGAATGGAGTTGCTTCAATGATTAAATCAAAATAACTAAACCATCTAATGTACCAATTTAGGAGAACACTACCAAACTTATGCAAAAAATAAAAGAACCACGAATGTTGAAAATTCCTTAAGTAGAATGTTGTATACCATACTTCTTGATAATCATAATAGCTATATACTAACTTGGGAGGATATCCTGATAATGTCTTTAACTGATATGGCCTTGATCCCCATTTCGATTGAGTAATGACATGAATAATCTTAACCTTACTATAAGTAATTCTATTTTTATCTCTCTCATCATAATTATGCTCTATTTTGACTGACTCAGTATCTACTAATATGGCTTCATAATACTCTCTTGATTTACTTTGTCTTCCTCATGGAAATGCCAACTGTTTGGAAAAACATGATCTATTAATCTATAAAAACTCTGACTTTTTGATATATGAAGTTCTTCGGGTTCTAAAACTTTAATAAATAACCCAGTCTGATTCACATGATAAGGAGAAAATGTTTTAGTCGAAGGAGAATGTACTATAGGAGAAACAGGCGAAGAGGGTGAAGCAAAAGTTGATGAGTATGGTCTTGTAGGTGCAGAGGGTGAAAAAGTTTGAGGTCTTTGAAGTGGAGGAAAAGAAGGTGTTGTTAGAAATAAAGGTCTGGATAATGTCCTAATGGGTGAAGGTACTAGTGGATTATTCTATTGAGAATTTCCTGATGATAATGAAGTTTTTGTCAAAACTTTCTTATTAGAACTTATTTTCCCAATAAGAATTCACGAGAAAGAAAATCAGGTAAACTATTATCTTTTCCCTTGATAAATTTGATTTCGAAGTCAAAATTACTAAGTAAAGCTTGCCATCTTGCAAAAATTTGTTTTGAAATTAAATTTTTAACATCTTTTTCTAAAACATATTTTGCTGATAAACAATCAATGCGTAGTAAAAATCTTTTCATATATAAATCAACTTCAAACTTTTTTATACACAACACTATACTTAAAATTTCTTTTTTGATAGTAGAATAAATCTTTTTGAGTTTGATTCCAACTTCCTGAATAAAATCTTACTAATTCTTCTTTGTTGGCTTCATTTCGTTTTTTTTTTTAGAATACCACCATAACCTATATCACTAACATCTGTTTCAATTACAAGAAAAGCTTCTGGATGAGGTATATTTAAACATGGTAAACTTTTAATTTTTTTCTTTAATTTCTTTAACTATATTAGTATGTTTTTTGGTCCATGGTTTAGGTTTCTTTTTTAATTTATCATATAAGGGTTTACACAATTTTCCTAAATCCTTGAAAAAATCATGAACATAATTTAAACATCCTAAAAATCTTTGTAACTATTTCTTATCTTTTATTTCGTCTGTAAATTTATTAGTAAATTCTAAACTTATATTTATTGGTTTAATATTTCCTTGATCTATATCATGTCCTAGAATCCTAACTTTAATCTAAAAGAGTTGCATTTTTGGTGCAGAAAATACTAATCCATTCTAATGGATTAAGTGGAAAATCTTTTTAAATGTTTAATATGTTGACTTATTGAATTTGAAAAAATTAATACATCGTGTATGTAAACTATTGAGAATTCATGTATTGGTCTTAAAATGTCATTCATAATATTTTAAAATTCTGAAGGTGCATTTTTTAAATCAAAGGGCATAACATTCCATTCATAATGTCCAAATGGAACATTAAAGCCTGTCTTATACCTATCTTCTTCATCAACTTGTATTTGCCAAAATCCTGATTTCATATCAAATTTTGAAAAAATGTTTGCATCATATAACTTTTTTAATAAATCTCTTTTATATGGTATAGGGTATTTTATCCATTGTAAAACTGCATTTAAAGGTTTAAAATTTATTAATAACCTAGGTGTACCTCTTTCTATTTCTGCTACATTCATAACATAAAATGCTGAACATGACCAAGGTGACTTAGAATATCTTATCAATCCTTTTTCCTTTAAATCTTGTATTTCTTTTCGATAAAATTTTTCTAAATTTGGTGTCATTTTAATAGCTTGAGATTTGGTTGGAATTTTCTTTTCATCAAAGTCTTTTATGTAAGGTAATTTTACTACATGTTGTTTTCTATTCCAAAAAGCATTGGGTACTGGTGCACACATTTTTCTAGAGAATGTATCTTCAAATTCTTTAATTTTTTCTCTTATTTTTGGGCTATCTAATTGTCTTTTTATTCTTTTTCCTTCTATTTCTTTTATGAGAAATTTAATTTGTTTTTGTTTATTTTTTAATAAATTAATTTCTTGAATATTTTTTCTTACATGACTAATATCTCTAGATACTATGGGAAATGCAAATTCAAAAAGGATTTCTTTATTTAAGATCTTTGTCTTAATTCCATTATTTCTTACCTGAAATGGGTATAACATTGTAATAAAAGGTGTTCCTAATATAACTCCAGAATTTAAGTTTTTTACTAAAATTAAATGGGTTTTGAAACAATATCCTTTATTGCAAATCTTAATTCTTGATAATTTATAATTAATTATTAACTTTGATCCATTAGCGGTACCTAATCTTTCGAAAGTTTTTTCATAATATTTAGTTGGAATTAAACCTTCCTGAATACAATTTTGATCTATTCCACTATCTATTAAGGCTAAAGTAGTTAAATGAAAACCATCATTAAAAACTATATCAAATTTTGACATACCACTTTTGATAATTTACTTGAGATAAGCTATTTATGTATTCATCTTGAGTGTCTTTAATAACAATACCAAAGGATATTATTTCTTTTAATTTTTTATCTTCTTTTACATAATTGCTAAGACAAAGTTTGAAACTTTCTTTTACTAAACTTTGGACTTTTCCTTTCAATAAATATTATTGCAATCTATTCTAGTCATTACTTTAGTTAAAACTTATTCTAAACAAGTTTGGGGATTTTTATCTGATACCAATACCTATTTGTTAATTATCATGACAGAGTTATAGTTTATATGTCAAAATTTAACATGATTTAAATTAATCCTCGAACTTAAAGTGATCGATCCTTAGTTATTGGTATCAGAGCTCAGATAGGATAGTGAGTACACAGGTAATTTTCGATATTTTTCACAAGTAATTTCCAACATATTTTTTCTTTTTTAGGCTCGATGGGGTAGTATGTCAGTAACTTGGTTATTTTGAGCCTCAATTTCTTTAGGAATTTACTCAGAGTGAAGTTATATTAGCGTTATTAGAAATATATTGGGAGTAGGAAATTATTTTAGACATAGTAGAAGAAGTATTATCTAGCAAAATTGAATTAGATAATTAGAATCCTTTTTAGAAAATTATTCTAATTAAAATATCCAACTGAGTATATTTGATTAAGAAAAATTTAAAGAGAATTATGAGACTGTGCTTGGAGCGATGAAACGTTGGTTAGCCCTGAAGGCTTAGCGTTGGTCAGCCGTTGGAAGCTGAGATGGCGTGTTGGTGGTCCCGATAAGCTGGGTGGTCCCGTGATTCGCACAGGTTTCATTCTTGATTTCTCTTGGAATTTAGCTTGATTAAATATATTTGGATGGATAGATTAAGTAGAATATTTTCTATTAAAGATTCTAGATCTGGTTCAACTAGCGAAGATAATATTAGAGAGTTAGATGAAATAAATTCTGTAGAAATAAATATTGAAAAAGTAGAGAATGATTTATTTGATCAGACTATACCTAAACAAGATATTCGAACAATATATTCAATAGGCACATTTGAATTTTTCCATGATTATTTTATTAAGCAAATAGAACAGACAATAGTTATTAATCAGGAGCATGAAACTATTCAATTATTATAAAAAAAAGGCGATAATTGAATATAAGAAGAAAAAATATAGATTTTTGCATATAGGATCAGTACAGATAGCAATAAAACTTTTATTTATATTATGATTAGATACTCCAGTTTTAATGTGTTTAAAAGATGCTAGACATGTTAATTTTTCTAATTCCTTACTTGCAATGGCAGAAATAAATTTAGCTAATGGACTAGTATATTTTAATTGCTTTCCAGGATTTACAATTAGTCTATATGATTCAAATATATTAGACACTTTAACTTTAACTGTTAAAATAAAAAATTTAATTTTTAAAGAAAATGTTAGAGCAATAGCAATAATATATAGAATATATTATAAAGTTATGTCCACGACCATAGATCCTAAAACTAGGAAACCTTTTAAAAGAAATGAAACTTTATTATTTGAAGCAAATAAAGCTCATTCTAATATTCAAATTCCAAACAAACTTAGATGGGATAAAATTACTAGATCAGAAAATTGGGAACTAAAAGAGGTATGTGAACCCAGACCGATTAATATTAATAATTAATTTTCAAGGATATTAGAACATAGTGATGGATCAGTTCAAATAAATTTTTCCTTAGATAATAATCAATCAAGTAGTTCTTCTATATATTTAAACAATAGACCTTCAATACCTAAATCATTATCTGTAAAAAATTTAGAATTAAGAGGGGTAGATTTTAATACAAGCATTCCTAGGCCATTATTTACTGAAGAAAAAGATAGTGAATATTCAGTTAGCCCAACTAGATCTCAAATGGAAGCATTTTCTCAAATTAAATAATAATTTCAAAATGACTAGTTTTTAGATAAACAAAGAATTTTTAAGAAATGATTTGAAAGCAGAATATAATAAGCAAAAAGCAGAGTGGTATTTCAATAACTTTTCTCAAGCTGAATTAAGTAATTTTAGAAGTTTATGGTATAAAGATATGGAAGATAAACAAGTTACTATTCCTTTAATTTTGTTGTTTAAAAATTATTATTATTATTATTATAATATAAATTATCCATTTGAAAAAGAAATATATGTGCCTTCAAAAATAGGTAAACAATGGAACACCTTAGATGGGAAATCAATAGTATCTATACATCCTCCGTTAGAGTGTATTTAAGTAAAAAATAAAGAAAAAACGTATTTTTCCAAACCCTTTAAAAAAACAAAAGCAGAAAATAAAGAAGTAGGAAAAGAATTACAACATGTAATATTACAAAATAATTTTTCAAATCAGATATTAGACACTATAGCTAATCAGTTAAATAGAGTTGAAGAAATAGTACAAACACCTAAGTCACAAACAGAAATAGGACAAACTTAAAACAGAGAAATAGAAAACCCACCTATGACATTAGAAACTCCATTATTTAAAAATTTTGAATTCTCTCCTGGAACAATCATCAAGCTAAAAGATGAAGACCGTGT
Organism: Excoecaria agallocha; assembly: GCA_037975025.1. NCBI lineage: Eukaryota > Viridiplantae > Streptophyta > Magnoliopsida > Malpighiales > Euphorbiaceae > Excoecaria > Excoecaria agallocha. The sequence continues at coordinate 22,651,993 of CM075812.1, forward strand.
ATTAAGAAAAATAGAAGAAAAATTAGCAAAGTTAAATATTAAGGATAAACAAATTATGACTATAGACGAAGAAAGTATGTCTGAAATAGAAACTCCATCAGAAGTAGAAATTCTAGAAGAACAATTTAAGCAAAATAATGAAGAGGAATTATCAATCAAAAAATTACATTTTAATACATATACACCTACACCAAAAACTCGAAACTATTACCCAAGACCTACATCTCCTGATACTCAATATTTAGAAACTAGATATCAATTAGAATACGATGGTAGATCTTTATACGAATGGAATATAGATGGTTTATCAGAATATCAAATATTAAATTCATTATAAGAAATGACTATGGCAGCTAGTACTTATAAAGCAAACGAAAATAATGAAACTACAATAATTCAGATGCTATTATCAGGATTTACTGGACAGTTAAAAGTTCGGTGGGGCCATTATATAACTGAAATAGATAAAAATTTAATATTAACAGCAAGTAAAAGGATTATCAAGCTAGAAAATAATGTTCAAATAGAAACAAAGCAAGATGATATAATAACTACTTTAATATTTGCAACAGCTAAAAATTTTGTAGGAGACCCTCGTTTATATCAAGAAAGAAGTTCAGAAATTCTTCAAAACTTAACTTGTCCTAAATTACAAGATTTTAGATGGTATAAGGATTTATTTTTAACTAAAGTAATGACCAGAATAGATTGCAATAATATTCATTAGACGGAAAGATTTTTAGTAGGATTACCTAAGTTATTTGCAGAAAGAGTTAGGAGTACATTAAAAAGCGACAATAATGGTATAACACCTTATAATGAATTGACTTATGGACAACTAATAAATATAGTAAACATAGAAGGATTATCAATTTGCACTGATTTAAAATTAAAAGCCAAACATAAAAAAGATAGTATAGTAGGAAGAAAAGAATTAGGATCATTTTGTGAACAGTATGTTTATCAACAGATTAGAGCACCGTCAGCAACTAAAAGGAAAATACAACTTAAAAGAAAATACATATATCAAAAAAAAGATATAAGCCAAAATGAAATTATAATCAGAAAAAAAGAAATTATAAGCAGGAAAAGCTTATTAGGAAAAAACCAAAATATAGAAAGTTTAAACCTAAAACTAGTAAAAAAGATATAGTAATTTGTTATAAATGTGGCAGGCAAGGACATTATTCAAGAGACTGTAAAATAAAGAAACGTATAAATAATTTAGATATCTCAGAAGAATTAAAGAAGGATATAGCTCAAATTATAATCAATGAAGATTCAGATAGTGATGAAGAACCTAGTGATTATTCAGAAAACGATTTAAATGTAATAAGTGAAAAATCTAAAACTAGTAGTGAAGATAGTAATTGTGATTCTGAATCATGTAATTGCATAGGACCACGCCAATGTAATAAAATAAATATGTTAAGTAATGAAAAAGAATTTTCATTAGAAATTATTTATAAAATAGATGATCCGGGAATAAAAAATAATTATTTACTTAGATTAAGAGAAATAATTAGTTCAAAAGAGAAGAAAGATTTTACATCTTATAATTTAACTGACGTATATAAGAAATTTGAAATTAAGAAGGAATCAACTATTCAAGATCTTCACGAAGAAATTAAGACATTAAAGCAAGAAGTAAATATATTGAAAGGAAAAGTTCAAGGTTTAAAAGAAGAAGGTTTCAAACTTAGTCTTAGTAATTCTGTAAAAGAAGACAAAAAATTAAAAGGAATAGTATCTTCTGGCATTGTTATTTAAAATACTCAAGATGAATACATAAATAGTTTATCTCAAGTAAATTATCAAAAATGGTATGTCAAATTAGATATAGTTGTTAATGATGACTTTCATTTAACTACTTTAGCCTTAATAGATAGTGGAGCAAGTCAAAATTGTATTCAGGAAGATTTAATTCCAACTAAATATTATGAAAAAACTTTCGAAAGATTAGGTACCGCTAATGGATCAAAGTTAATAATTAATTATAAATTATCAAGAGTTAAGATTTGCAATAAAGGATATTGTTTCAAAACCCATTTAGTTTTAGTAAAAAACTTAAATTCTGGAGTTATATTAGGAACACCTTTTATTACAATGTTATACCCATTTCAGGTAGGAGATAATGGAATTAAGACAAAGATCTTAGATAAAGAAATCCTTTTTGAATTTGCATTTCCCATAGTATCTAGAGATATTAGTCATGTAAGAAAAAATATTCAAGAAATTAATTTATTAAAAAATAAACAAAAATAGATTAAATTTCTCATAAAAGAAATAGAAGGAAAAAGAATAAAAGAACAATTAAATAGCCCAGAAATAAGAGAAAAAATTAAAGAATTTGAAAATACATTCTCAAGAGAAATTTGTGCACCAGTACCCATTGCTTTTTAGAATAGAAAATAACATGTAGTAAAATTACCTTACATAAAAGACTTTGATGAAAAAAAAATTCCAATAAAATCTCAAGCTATTAAAATGACACCAGAATTAGAAAAATTTTGTCGAAAAGAAATACAAGATTTAAAGGAAAAAGGATTGATAAGAGATTTTAAGTCACCTTGGTCATGTTCAGCATTTTATGTTATGAATGCAGCAAAAATAGAAAGAGATACACCTAGGTTAGTAATAAATTATAAACCTTTAAATGCAGTTTTACAATGGATAAGATACCCTATACCATATAAAAGAGATTTATTAAAAAAGTTATATGACGCAAACATTTTTTCAAAATTTGATATGAAATCAAGATTTTGGCAAATACAAGTAAATGAAGAACATAGGTATAAGATAGATTTTAATGTTCCATTTGGACATTATGAATGGAATGTTATGCCATGTGGTTTAAAAAATGCTCCTTCAGAATTTCAAAATATTATGAATGATATCTTAAGACCAATACATGAATTCTCAATAGTTTACATAGATGATGTATTAATTTTTTTAAATTCAATAAGTCAACATATTTAACATTTAAAAAGATTTTTCCACTTAATTCATCAGAATGGATTAGTAGTTTCTGCACAAAACATTCAACTCTTTCATACTAAAGTTAGGTTTTTAGGACATGATATATATCAAGGAACTATTAAACCAATAAAGAGAAGTTTAGAATTTACTAATAAATTTTCAGACGAAACAAAAGATTTTTACTACGCATTGATTGTTTATCAGCGAAATATGTTTTAGAAAAAGATGTTAAAAATTTAATTTCAAAACAAATTTTTGCAAGATGGCAAGCTTTACTTAGTAATTTTGACTTCGAAATCGAATTTATCAAAGGAAAATATAATAGTTTACCTGATTTTCTTTCTCGTGAATTCTTACCGGGAAAATGAGTTCTAATAAGAAAATTTTGACAAAAACTTCATTATCATCAGGAAATTCATTATCATCAAGAAATTCTCAACATAATAATCCACTAGTACCTCCACCCATTAGGACATTATCCAGACCTTTATTTCCAACAACACCTTCTTTTCCTCCACTTCAAATATCTCAAACTTTTTCACCCTCTGCACTTCCAAGACCATACTCATCAGCTTTAGCTTCACCCTCTCCGCCTGTTTCTCCTATAGTACATTCTTCTTCGACTAAAACTTCTTCTCCTTATCAAGTGAATCAGACTAGGTTATTTATTAAAGTTTTAGAATCTGAAGAACTTTATATATCAAAAATTCAGAGTTTTTATAGATTAATAGATCATTTTTTTCCAAATAGTTGGCATTTCCATGAGAAAGATCAAAGTAAAATAAGAGAGTATTATGAAGCCATATTAGTAGATACTGAGTCAGTCAAAATAGAGCATAATTATGATGAGAGAGATAAAAATAGGATTACTTATAGTAAGGTTAAGATTATTCATGTCATTACTCAATCAAAACAGTGTTCAAGGCCATATCAGTGGAAGACGTCATTAGGATATCCTCTTATGTTAGTATATAGCTATTATGATTATCAAGAAGTATGGAATAGAGCATTATACTTAAGGAATTTTCAACATTCATGGTTCTTTTATTTTTCGCATAAGTTTGGTGGCGGTCTCCCAAATTGGTACATCATATGGTTTAGTTATTTTGATTTAATCATTGAAGAAACTCCATTCCAGATCAGGGAAGCATTTGTTAAGTTTACTACTTATTATTTTCCCGAAGCTCTAGATAATCTTTTAAAATATTGTGCAATGTTTAAGGTTTCATAGATTGTTTCATGGACCTATCACATTTTTAAATAAGTTAATCAATTACCGATGCTTTATCATGAATTTCGAGTAAAATGGTGGGATAGTTTTAATGTTAAGAAGGCCGATAGACAAGCAGTTATTAATTATTTAGAACAACCAGCCTCTACCGCATCATCATCAAATGTGCCAGCAGGATTTATTGCAGATAAAAATCAGATTGTCAATTTATTATCATCAGCATCCACGGAAGACGAATTCAATTCTATTCTCAATCGTATTTCAGCAGAAAGGACTAACTCATCATAAGGCAGTACTCCTCCTCCTCGAAGAGCCCTTAAAGATTCTGAAGATCCGTATGCAGATATAGAATTATAAAGTATATACGTAGTCATATAATATAAATACCAAATGTAATGTATATGTATGTAAGGACAAAATAAAAATGAAAAAACAAATGTAAAAAAAAGAATAAAGAATAAAAACAAATGTAAAAAAAAAAAAAGAAAAAAGAAAAAAGAAAAAAAGAAAAAGAAAAGTAAAGTAAAAAATTGTAGGCTTTGTTTTAAGCCTTTCTCTCGTAACAAATTCTCAAAAGAAGTGAATCGTAGTCAAATACTAATTTTACTATTTCAATAGTAATTTTACTATTTAAGTACTACCTTTTCAAAAGTTAAGTTTCTACTTACACATTTCATTTTATCTTTTATCTTTTCAAAACCTTTATCTTTAAAACACGGTTTCAACACGAACATAACACGGTGCAATTATTTTATATTCGTCAGATTTCAAAGACATTTAGCATTCGTAGTCAGTTTTATCCTTATGCAATTATCACAAGGAAATGGGCATCAGCTTTATTCAACTATAAGAAGGCAGATTTTCATCAAGGGAAGCACGAGTTTTAGACGAGAAATCATATCCAGAATTTTTCATAGGTTTTATGAGTGTTCAAAATTAGAGAAAAAATAAAAAATCTCTTGTATTATCAACCTCCCTTTGTAATAGAACCTTAGATTTACAACTTGTATTCTCAAGAGCTTGTATTTGTAACCCTATTACTTCATCAGATTTTGTATTATCATCATATTATAATTCATCAGGTATTTCTTTTTAAATATGTCTCGGTGCATAGATAAATTTTTAAATGGTTTATGTTCAATTGATTTTGATAATGATCAATACATGTTTTTACTCAAAAGAGAATTAATTAGTTTAAAAGAATATTTAATTAAAGAACATGAAGATTTCCATTTAAATGAATTTTGCAATTGTCAAGATTTTAATAGAAAAATAAATTTAATTGATATTTTAATTAATTTTGTTCCTAATATTCTTACAGACCGTTTTTCAGATTTATAAAATTTTTATAATGGATAGAGAACAAAAAAGACGAAAATTAATAGAAGGATATGAAAAAATTTGGAATGTTAGAAAAAAGATTTGTGAATTTAATAATCAGATAGCTAGATTAAAAGTTTATCTTATAGTTTATCATCATTTACTTCATGAGAATAATTTATGTGATTGTATAGATTTTAATCGTAATATAATTTTAGTAAATCTAATGTTAGAATTTTTTAAATCTTTAATGGAAATTTAAAATGAATAGACTAAAAGAATATATAATTGAATTACAAGTTGGAATTAATAATATAATATAATACAATAAAGAATTAACAGTTTAATTAGAAAGAGAAAATAAAATTAAAAGATTCATAGAAATATTTGGATTATCTCAAAAATATAATTTGCATCAGAGAATAGAAAGCTTAGAATTTATAATAAAATTAATTAATTCAAGAATACAAGTGTTAAAAAAGAAAATAAATAGGATATCTTTAGGTTAATAATAATAAGATGATCAATAAAAATAAAAATTTAATTATGGAATTAGAAAAAATGAAAAAATCAATACCTATATGTTAATTATTATTATAGAGTTATAGCTTATATGTCAAAATTTAACATGATTAAAATTAATCCTCGAACTTAAAGTGATCGATCCTTAGTTATTGGTATCAGAGCGACTTAATTGTATCAGAGCCTAGTTATTGGTATCAGAGCCCGGAGGGGATAGTGAGTACACAGGTAATTTTTGGTAATTTTCACAAGTAATTTCCAACATATTTTTTCTTTTTTAGGCCCGGTAGTGTAGTATGTCAGTAACTTGGTTAAATTTTAAGCCTCAATTTCTTTGGGAATTTACTCAGAGTGAAGTTATATTAGCGTTATTAGAAATATATTGGGAGCAGAAAATTATTTTAGACATAGTAGAAGAAGTATTATCTAGCGAAATTGAATTAGATAATTAGAATCCTTTTTAGAAAATTATTCTAATTAAAAAATCCAACTGAGTATATTTGATTAAGAAAAATTTAAAGAGAATTTTGAGACTGTGCTTAGAGCGATGAAACGTTGGTCAGCCCTGAAGGCTTAGCGTTGGTCAGCCATTGGTCAGCCGTTGGAAGCCGAGATGGCGTGTTGGTGGTCCCGATAAGCTAGGAGGTCCCCATGATTCGCACAGGTTTCATTCTTGACTTCTCTTTGAATTTAGCTTGATTAAATATATTTGGATGGATAGATTAAGTAGAATATTTTCTATTAAAGATTCTAGATCTGGTTCAACTACCGAAGATAATATTAGAGAGTTAGATGAAATAAATTCTGTAGAAATAAATATTGAAAAAGTAGAGAATGATTTATTTGATTGGACTATACCTAAATAGGATATTCGAACAATATATTCAATAGGCACATTTGAATGTTTCCATGATTATTCTATTAAGCAAACAGAGCAGACAATAACTATTAATCAGGAACATAAAACTATTCAATTATTATCAAAAAAGGCGATAATTAAATATAAGAAGAAAAAATATAGATTTTTTCATATAGGATCAGTACAGATAGCAATAAAACCTTTATTCATATTAGGATTAGATACTCCAGTTTTAATGTGTTTAAGAGATGCTAGACATGTTAATTTTTCTAATTCTTTACTTGCAATGGTAGAAACAAATTTAGCTAATGGACCAGCATATTTTAATTATTTTCCAGGATTTACAATTAGTCTATATGATTCAAATATATTAGACACTTTAACTTTAACTATTAAAACAAAAAATTTAAATTTTAAAGAAAATGTTAGAGTAATAGCAGTAATATATAGAATATATTATAAATTTATGTCCACAACCATAGATCCTAAAACTAGAAAACCTTTTAAGAGAAATAAAACTTTATTATTTGAAGCAAATCAAGCTCATTCAAATATTCAAATTCCAAAAAGACTTAAATGGGATGAAATTACTAGATCAGGAAATTGGGAACTAAATGAGGTATGTAAACCCAGACCGATTAATATTAATAATCAATTTTCAAGGATAATAGAACATAGTGATGGATCAGTTCAAATAAATTTTTCCTCAGATAATAATCAATCAAGTAGTTCTTCTATATATTCAAAAAATAGACCTTAAATACCTAAATCATTATCTGCAAAAAATTTAGAATTAAAGGGGGTAGATTTTAATACAAGCATTCCTAGTCCATTATATACTGAAGAAAAAGATAGTGAATATTCAGTTAGCCCAACTAGATCTCAAATGGAAGCATTTTCTCAAATTAAATAATAATTTCAAAATGACTAGTTTTCATATAAACAAAGAATTTTTAAGAAATGATTTAAAAGCAGAATATAATAAGCAAAAAGCAGAGAGGTATTTCAATAACTTTTCTCAAGCTGAATTAAGTAATTTTAGAAGTTTATGGTATAAAGATTTGGAAGATAAACAAGTTAATATTCCTTTATTTTTTTGGTTTGAAAATTATTATTATTATAATAATATAGATTATCTGTTTGAAAAAGAAATAAATGTATCTTCAAAAATAGGTAAACAATGAAACACCTTAGAAGTGAAATCAATAGTATCTATACATCCTCCGTTAGAATGTATTTAAGTTAAAAATAAAGAAAAAACATATTTTGCCGAACCCTTTAAAGAAATAAAAGCAGAAAATAAAGAAGTAGGAAAAGAATTGCAACATGTAATATTACAAAATAATTTTTCAAATCAGATATTAGACACTATAGCTAATCAGTTAAATAAAGTTGAAGAAATAGTACAAACACCTAAGTCATAAACGAAAATAGGGCAAACTTCAAAAAGAGAAATAGAAAAACCACCTATGACATTATAAACTCCATTATTTAAAGCTTTTGAATTCTCGCCAGGAACAATCATTAAGCTAAAAGATGAAGACCCTGTATTAAGAAAAATTAGCAAAGTTAAATATTAAGGATAAACAGATTATGACTATAGACAAAGATAGTTTGTCTGAAATAGAAACTCCATCAAAAGTAGAAAATCTAGAAGAACAATTTAAGACAAATAATGAAGAGGAATTATCAATCAAAAAATTACATTTTAATACATATACACCTAGACCAAACACTCGAAACTATTACCCTAGACCTACACCTTCTGATACTCAATATGAAGAAACTAGATATCAATTAGAATACGATGGTAGATCTTTATACGAATGGAATATAGATGGTTTATCAAAATATCAAATATTAAATTTATTACAAGAAATGACTATGGCAGCTAGTGCTCATAAAGCAAAGGGAAATAATGAAACTACAATATTTCAGATGTTATTATCAGGATTTACTGGACATTAAAATGGTTGGTGGGATCATTATATAACTGAAATAGATAAAAATTTTATATTAACAGCACGCAAAAGGATTATTAAGGTAGAAAATAATGTTCAAATAGAAACAGAGCAAGATGATATAATAAGTACTTTAATATTTGCAATAGCTAAAAATTTTGTAGGATACCCTCGTTTATATCAAGAAAGAAGTTCAGAAATTCTTCAAAACTTAACTTGTCCTAAATTACAAGATTTTAGATGGTATAAGGATTTATTTTTAACTAAAGTAATGACCAGAATAGATTGTAATAATATTTATTGGAAGGAAAGATTTTTAGCAAGATTACCTAAGTTATTTGCAGAAAGAGTTAAGAGTAGATTAAAAAGTGACAATAATGGTATAATACCTTATAATGAATTGACTTATGGACAACTAATAAATATAGTAAACATAGAAGGATTATCAATTTGCACTGATTTAAAATTAATAGCCAAACTTAAAAAAGATAGTACAGTAGGAAGAAAAGAATTAGGATAATTTTGTGAACAGTATGGTTATCAACAGATTAGAGCACCATCAGCAACTAAAAGGAAAATAAAACCTAAAAGAAAATACATATATCAAAGAAAAAGATATAAGCCAAAACAAAATTATAATCAGGAAAAAAGAAATTATAACCAGGAAAAGCTTATTAGGAAAAAACCAAAATATAGAAAGTATAAACCAAAAATTAGTAAAAAAGATATAGTAATTTGTTATAAATGTGGCAGGCAAGGACATTATTCAAGAGACTGTAGAATAAAGAAACGTATAAATAATTTAGATATCTCAGAAGAATTTAAGAAGGAAATAGCTAAAATTATAATCAATGAAGATTCAGGTAGTGATGAAGAACCCAGTGATTATTCAGAAAATGATTTAAATGTAAAAAGTGAAAAGTCTGAAACCAATTGTGAAGATAGTAATTGTGATTCTGAATCATGTAGTTGCATAGGACCATTTCAATGTAATAAAAAACTATGTTAAGTAATGAAAAAGAATTTTTATTAGACATTATTGATAAAATAGATGATCTGGAAATAAAAAAGAATTATTTACTAAGATTAAGAGAAATAATTAGTTCAAAAGAGAAGAAAGATTTTACATCTTATAATTTAGCTGACGTATATAAGAAATTTGAAATTAAGAAGGAATCAACTATTCAAGATCTTCAGGAAGAAATTAAGACATTAAAATAAGAAGTAAATATATTAAAAGGAAAAGTTCAAAGTTTAGAAGAAGAAAGTTTCAAACTTAGTCTTAGCAATTCTGTAAAAGAAGATAAAAAAAATTAAAAGAAATAGTATCCTCTTGTATTGTTATTAAAGACACTCAAGATGAATGCATAAATAGCTTATCTCAAGTAAATTATCAAAAGTGGTATGTCAAATTAGATATAGTTGTTAATGATGATTTTCATTTAACTACTTTAGCCTTAATAGATAGTGGAGTAAATCAAAATTGTATCCTGTAAGGTTTAATTCCAACAAAATATTATGAAAAAACTTTTGAAAGATTAGGTAGCGCTAATGGATCAAATTTAATAATTAATTATAAATTATCAAGAATTAAGATTTGCAATAATGGATATTGTTTCAAAATCCATTTAGTTTAAGTAAAAAACTTAAATTCTGGAGTTGTATTAGGAACACCTTTTATTAACATGTTATACCCATTTCAGGTAGGAGATAATGGAATTAAGACAAAGATCTTACATGAAGAAATCCTTTTTGAATTTGTATTTCCCATAGTATCTAGAGATATTAGTCATGTAAGAAAAAATATTCAAGAAATTAATTTATTAAAAAATAAACAAAAATAGATTAAATTTCTCATAAAAGAAATAGAAGGAAAAAGAATAAAAGAACAATTAGATAGCCAAGAAATAAGAGAAAAAATTAAACAATTTGAAAATACATTCTCAAGAGAAATTTGTGCACCAGTACCCAATGCTTTTTGGAATAGAAAACAACTTGTAGTAAAATTACCTTACATAAAAGACTTTGATGAAAAGAAAATTCCAACAAAATCTCAATTTATTAAAATGACACTAGATTTAGAAAAATTTTGTCGAAAAAAAATAAGAGATTTAAAGGAAAAAGGATTGATAAGAGATTCTAAGTCACACTGGTCATGTTCAGCATTTTATGTTATGAATGTAGCAGAAATAGAAAGAGGTACACCTAGGTTAGTAATAAATTATAAATCTTTAAATGCAGTTTTACAATGGATAAGATACCCTATACCATATAAAAAAGATTTATTAAAAAGGTTATATGATGCAAACATTTTTTCAAAATTTGATATGAAATCGGGATTTTGGAAAATACAAGTTGATGAAGAAGATAGGTATACGACAGGCTTTAATGTTCCATTTGGACATTATGAATGGAATGTTATGCCCTTTGGTTTAAAAAATACACCTTCAGAATTTTAAAATATTATGAATGACATTTTAAGATCAATACATGAATTCTCAATAGTTTACATGGATGATGTATTAATTTTTTCAAATTCAATAAGTCAACATATTAAACATTTAAAAAGATTTTTTCACTTAATTCATCAGAATGGATTAGTAGTTTCTTCACCAAAAATGCAACTTTTTCATACTAAAGTTAGGTTTTTAGGACATGATATAGATCAAGAAACTTTTAAACCAATAAATAGAAGTTTAGAATTTACTAATAAATTTCCAGATGAAATAAAAGATTAGAAACAGTTATAAAGATTTTTAGGATGTTTAAATTATGTTCATGATTTTTTCAAGGATTTAGGAAAATTGTGTAAACCCTTATATGATAGATTAAAAAAGAAACCTAAACCATGGACCGAAAAACATACTAGTATAGTTAAAGAAATTAAAGAAAAAATTAAAAGTTTACCATGTTTAAATATACCTCATCCAGAAGCTTTTCTTGTAATTGAAACAGATGCTAGTGATATAGGTTATGGTGGTATTCTAAAACAAAAACGAAATGAAGCCAACAAAGAAGAATTAGTAAGATTTTATTTAGGAAGTTGGAATCAAACTCAAAAGAATTATTCTACTATCAAAAAGGAAATTTTAAGCATAGTGTTGTGTATAAAAAAGTTTGAAGTTGATTTATACATGAATTCAATTTATTATCATCAACATCCACGGAAGACGAATTCAATTTTATTCTCAATCATATTTCAGCAGAAAAGACTAACTCATCAGAAGGCAGTACTCCTCCTCCTCGAAAAGCCCTTGAAGATTCTCAAGATCTGTATGCAGATGTAGAATTATAAAGTATATACGTAGTCATATAATATAAATACCAAATGTAATGTATATGTACGTAAGGACAAAATACAAATGAAAAAACAAATGTAAAAAAAAGAAAAGAAAAAAGAAAAAAGAAAAAGAAAAGAAAAGTCAAAAATTGTAGGCTTTGTTTTAAGCCTTTCTCTCGTAACAAATTGTCAAAAGAAGTGAATAGTAGTCAAATAGTAATTTTACTATTTCAATAGTAATTTTACTATTTAAGTATTTATTACCTTTTCAAAAGTTAAGTTTCTACTTACACATTTTATTTTATCTTTTATCTTTTCAAAACCTTTATCTTTAAAATACAGTTTCAACACGAACAAAATACGGTACAATTATTTTATCTTCGTCAGATTTCAGAGACAGCTAGCATTCGTAGTCAATTTTATCCTTATGCAATTATCACAAGGAAATGGGCATCAGCTTTATTCAACTATAAGAAGGCAGATTTTCATCAAGGGAAGCACGAGTTTTAGACGAGGAATCACACCCATAATTTTTCATAGGTTTTATGAGTGTTCAAAATTATAGAGAAAAATCAAAAACCTCTTGTATTATCAACCTCCATTTGTAATAGAACCTTAGATTTACAACTTGTATTCTCAAGAGCTTGTACTTGTAACCCTATTACTTCATCAGATTTTGTATTATCATCAGATTATAATACATCAGGTATTTCATTTTAATTATGTCTTGGTTATTTGATAAATTTTTAAATAGTTTATATTCAATTGATTTTAATAGTAATCAATATATGTTCTTGCTTAAACGAGAATTAATTAGTTTAAAAACTCATTTAATTGATATGCATGAAAGTTTACATTGTTTTCATTCAAATGAATTTTGTAATTGTCAAAATTTTCATAAGAAAATAAATTCAATTGATATTTTTATTAATCTTCTTCCTAATATTCCTGTAGATCATTTTTCAAAACAAAATATTTAAAACTAATATATGTAACTATAGAGATTTTCAAATTAACATAATATTAGAATTGTTCGATATAATGTATTATCTAAAGGATTTATTTAAACGATTAAATAATGAAATAAATAGGTTATATCTAGAAATAAAAAAATTTAAATACTGGGAAAAACTTATTAACATATATATATTTAAATTCTGAAAATTATACTTTAATGCTTTATTATAATCAACAGATATATAATAGAAATTATGAAGTAAAGCGATTAAAAAATATATTAAATAGGATACCTTTAGGTTAATAATATGGAAAATATTAAAAAGAAAATTAAAAATATAGATAGAACAATAGAAAATTTAAATTTAGCTCTATTTGTAGACTATGATATTATTATAGAAAATATTACATACATGATCAACAGAAATAAAAATTTAATTATGGAATTAGAAAATAAGAAAAAATCAATACCTATATGTTATTGGTTTTTATCTAACTAACTCATCAGAAGGCAGTACTCCTCCTCCTTGAAGAGCCCTTGAAGATTCTCAAGATCCGTATGCAGATGTAGAATTATAAAGTATATACGTAGTCATATAGTATAAATACTAAATGTAATGTATATGTACATATAAAATGTAAATGTAAATGCAAAAGACAAATGTAAAGCAAAGGTAAAAAAAAATGAAAAAAGAAAAAAGAAAAAGAAAAAAATAGAATTAAATTCGTCTTCCGTGGATGCTGATGATAATAAATTGACAATCTGATTTTTATCTGCAATAAATCTAGCTGGCGCATTTGATGATGATGCGGTAGAGGCTGGTTGTTCTAAATAATTAATAACTGCTTGTCTATCGGCCTTCTTAACATTAAAACTGTCCCACCATTTTACTTGAAATTCACAATAAAGCATCGGTAATTGATTAACTTGTTTACAATGTGATAGGTTCACGAAACAATCCATGGAACCTTAAACAGTACACAATATTTTAAAACATTATTTGGAGCTCCGGGATTACAGTAAGTAGTAAACTTGACAAATGCTTCCCTGATCTGGAATGGAGTTGCTTCAATGATTAAACCAAAATAACTAAACCATCTAATGTACCAATTTGGGAGAACGCCATGAAACTTATGCGAAAAATAAAAGAACCACAAATGTTGAAAATTTCGTAAGTAGAATGCTTTATACCATGCTTCTTGATAATCATAATAGCTATATATTAACTTGGGAGGATATCCTAATAACGTCTTCAACTGATATGGCATCGATCCCCATTTTGATTGAGTAATGACATGAATAATCTTAACCTTACTATAAGTAATCCTATTTTTATCTCTCTCTCATCATAATTATGCTCTATTTTGAATCACTCAGTATCTACTAATATGGCTTCATAATACTCTCTTGTTTTACTTTGATTTTCCTCATGAAAATGCCAACTGTTTGGAAAAACATGATCTATTACTCTATAAAAACTTTGACTTTCCGATATATGAAGTTCTTCTGGTTCTAAAACTTTAATAAATAACCAAGTCTGATTCACGTGATAAGGAAAAGAAGTTTTAGTCGAACGAAAATATACTATAGGAGAAACAGGCGAAGAGGGTGAAGCTAAAGCTGATGAGTATGGTCTTGGAGGTGCAGAGGGTGAAAATGTTTGAGGTCTTTGAAGTGGAGGAAAAGAAGGTGTTGTTGGAAATAAAGGTCTGGATAATGTCCTAATGGGTGGAGGTACTAGTGGATTATTCTGTTGAGAATCATCTTCAAACTTTTTTATACACAACACTATACTTAAAATTTCTTTTTTGATAGTAGAATAGTTTTTTTGAGTTTGATTCTAGCTTCCTAAATAAAATCTTACTAATTCTTCTTTGTTGGCTTCATTTCGTTTTTGTTTTAAAATACCACCATAACCTATATTACTAGCATCTGTTTCAATTACAAGAAAAGCTTCTGGATGAGGTATATTTAAACATGGTAAACTTTTAATTTTTTCTTTAATTTCTTTAACTATACTAGTATGTTTGCGGTCCATGGTTTAGGTTTCTTTTTTAATTTATCATATAAGGGTTTACACAATTTTCCTAAATCCTTGAAAAAATCATCAACATAATTTAAACATCCTAAAAATCTTTGTAACTGTTTCTTATCTTTTATTTCGTTTGGAAATTTATTAGTAAATTCTAAACTTCTATTTATTGGTTTAATAGTTCCTTGATCTATATCATGTCCTAAAAACCTAACTTTAATCTGGAAGAGTTGCATTTTTGGTGCAGAAACTACTAATCCATTCTGATGAATTAAGTGAAAAAATCTTTTTAAATGTTTAATATGTTGACTTATTGAATTTGAAAAAATCAATACATCGTCTATGTAAACTATTGAGAATTCGTGTATTGGTCTTAAAATGTCATTCATAATATTTTGAAATTCTGAATATGCATTTTTTTAAACCAAGGGGCATAACATTCAATTCATAATGTCCAAATGGGACATTAAAGCCTATCTTATACCTATCTTCTTCATCAACTTGTATTTGCCAAAATCCTGATTTCATATCAAATTTTGAAAAAATATTTGCATCATATAGCTTTTTTAATAAATCTCTTTTATATGGTATAGGGTATCTTATCCATTGTAAAACTGTATTTAAAGGTTTATAATTTATTACTAACCTAGGTGTACCTCTTTCTATTTCTACTGCATTCATAACATAAAATGTTGAACATGACCAAGGTGACTTAGAATCTCTTATCAATCCTTTTTCCTTTAAATCTTGTATTTCTTTTCGAAAAAATTTGTCTAAATCTGGTGTCATTTTAATAGCTTGAGATTTTGTTGGAATTTTCTTTTCATCAAAGTCTTTTATGTAAGATAATTTTACTACATGTTTTCTATTCCAAAAAGCATTAGGTACTGGTGCACAAATTTCTCTTGAGAATTTATTTTCAAATTCTTTAATTTTTTCTGTTATTTTTGGGCTATCTAATTGTTCTTTTATTCTTTTTCCTTTTATTTCTTTTATGAGAAATTTAATTTGTTTTTGTTGATTTTTTAATAAATTAATTTCTTGAATATTTTTTTTCTAACATGACTAATATCTCTAGATACTATGGGAAATGAAAATTCAAAAAGGATTTCTTTATCTAAGATCTTTGTCTTAATTCCATTATCTCCTACCTGAAATGGATATAACATTGTAATAAAAGGTGTTCCTAATATGACTCCAGAATTTAAGTTTTTTACTAAAACTAAATGGGTTTTGAAACAATATCCTTTATTGCAAATCTTAACTCTTGAGAATTTATAATTAATTATTAACTTTGATCCATTAGCGGTACCTACTCTTTCGGAAATTTTTTCATAATATTTAGTTGGAATTAAACCTTCCTGAATATAATTTTTATCTGCTCTGCTATCTATTAAGGCTAAAGTAGTTAAATGAAAATCATCATTAACAACTACATCTAATTTGACATACCACTTTTGATAATTTACTTGAGATAAGCTATTTATGTATTCATCTTCAGTGTCTTTAATAACAATACTAGAGGATACTATTTCTTTTTATTTTTTATCTTCTTTTACATAATTGCTAAGACTAAGTTTGAAACTTTCTTCTTCTAAACTTTGGACTTTTCCTTTCAATATATTTACTTCTTGTTTTAATGTCTTAATTTCTTCCTGAAGATCTTGAATAGTTGATTCCTTCTTAATTTCAAATTTCTTATATATGTCAGCTAAATTATAAGATGTAAAATCTTTCTTCTCTTTTGAACTAATTATTTCTCTTAATCTAAGTAAATAATTCTTTTTTATTTCTGGATTATCTATTTTATCAATAATGTCTAATAAAAATTCTTTTTCATTACTTAACATATTTATTTTATTACATTAACATAGTCCTATGCAACTACATGATTCAGAATCACAATTACTATCTTTACTACTGGTTTCAGATTTTTCACTTATTACATTTAAATCGTTTTCTGAATAATCACTGGGTTCTTAATCACTACCTGAATCTTCATTTATTATAATTTTATCTATTTCCTTCTTTAATTCTTTTGAGATATCTAAATTATTTATACATTTCTTTATTCTACAGTCTCTTGAATAATGTCCTTGCTTGCCACATTTATAACAAATTACTATATCTTTTTTACTAGTTTTAGGTTTAAACTTTCTATATTTTGGTTTTTTCCTAATAAGCTTTTCCTGGTTATAATTTCTTTTTTCCTTACTATAATTTCGTTTTGGCTTATATCTTTTTCTTTGATATATGTATTTTCTTTTAGGTTTTATTTTCCTTTTAGTTGCTGATGGTGCTCTAATCTGTTGATAACCATACTGTTCACAAAATGATCCTAATTCTTTTCTTCCTACTATACTATCTTTTTTAAGTTTGGCTTTTAATTTTAAATCGGTGAAAATTGATAATCCTTCTATGTTTACTATATTTATTAGTTGTCCATAAGTCAATTCATTATAAGGTATTATACCATTATTGTCGTTTTTTAATCTACTCCTAAATCTTTTTACAAATAACTTAGGTAATCCTGCAAAAAATCTTTCCTTCCAATAAATATTATTGCAATATATTCAAGTCATTACTTTATTTAAAAATAAATCCTTATACCATCTAAAATCTTGTAATTTAGGACAAGTTAAGTTTTGAAGAATTTCTGAACTTCTTTCTTGATATAAACGAGGGTCTCCTACAAACTTTTTAGCTATTGTA
Source organism: Excoecaria agallocha (assembly GCA_037975025.1). Taxonomy (NCBI): domain Eukaryota; kingdom Viridiplantae; phylum Streptophyta; class Magnoliopsida; order Malpighiales; family Euphorbiaceae; genus Excoecaria; species Excoecaria agallocha. Next base: position 22,669,847 of record CM075812.1, read on the forward strand.
AATATTAAAGTACTTATTATATCATCTTGCTCTGTTTCTATTTGAACATTATTTTCTACCTTGATAATCCTTTTGCGTGCTGTTAATATAAAATTTTTTTTCTATTTCAGTTATATAATGATCCCACCAACCTTTTAAATATCCAGTAAATCCTGATAATAACATCTGAAATATTGTAGTTTCATTATTTTCGTTTGTTTTATAAGCACTAGCTGCCATAGTTATTTCTTGTAATAAATTTAATATTTGATATTCTGATAAACCATTTATATTTCATTCGTATAAAGATCTGCCATTGTATTCTAATTGATATCTAGTTTCTTTATATTAATTATCAGGAGGTGTAGGTCTAGGGTAATGGTTTCGAGTTTTTGGTCTAGGTGTATATGTATTAAAATGTAATTTTTTGATTGATAATTCCACTTCATTATTTGGCTTAAATTGTTCTTCTAGATTTTCTACTTCTGATGGAGTTTCGATTTCAGACATACTTTCTTCATCTATAGTCATAATCTGTTTATCCTTAATATTTAACTTTGCTAATTTTTCTTTTATTTTTCTTAATAAAGGGTCTTCATCTTTTAGCTTAATGATTGTTCCTGGCGAGAATTCAAAAGGTTTAAATAATGGAGTTTCTAATGTCATAGGTGGTTTTTCTATTTCTCTTTTTGAAGTCTGTCCTATTTCTGTTTGTGACTTAGGTGTTTGTACTATTTCTTTAACTCTATTTAACTGATTAGCTATAGTGTCTAATATATGATTTGAAAATTTATTTTGTAATATTACATGTTGCAATTCTTTTCCTACTTCTTTATTTTATGCTTTTATTTCTTTAAAGGGTTTGGCAAAATACATTTTTTCTTTATTTTTTACTTGAATACATTATAATGGAGGATGTATAGATACTATTGATTTCCCTTCTAGGTGTTCCATTGTTTACCTATTTTTGAAGATACATTTATTTCTTTTTCAAATGGATAATCTATATTATTATAATAACAATAATTTTCAAACCACAAAAATAAAGGAATATTAACTTGTTTATCTTTCATATCTTTATACCATAAACTTCTAAAATTACTTAATTCAGCTTGAGAAAATTTATTGAAATACCACTATTCTTTTTCCTTATTATATTCTGCTTTCAAATCATTTCTTAAAAATTCTTTGTTTATCTGAAAACTAGTCATTTTTAAATTAATTGATTTGAGAAAATGCTTCCATTTGAGATCTAGTTGGGCTAACTGAATATTCACTATCTTTTTCTTTAGTATATGATGGCCTAGGAATGCTTGTATTAAAATCTACCCCTTTTAATTCTAAATTTTTTGCAGATAATGATTTAGGTATTGAAGGTCTATTGTTTGAATATATAGAAGAACTACTTGATTGATTATTATCTGAGGAAAATTTTATTTGAACTGATCCATCACTATGTTCTAATATCCTTGAAAATTGATTATTAATATTAATCGGTCTGGGTTCACATACCTCTTTTAGTTCCCAATTTCCTGATCTAGTAATTTCATCCCATCTAAGTCTTTTTGGAATTTGAATATTAGAATGAGCTTTATTTGCTTCAAATAATAAAGTTTTATTTCTTTTAAAAGGTTTCCTAGTTTTAGGATCTATGGTTGTGGACATAACTTTATAATATATTTTATATATTATTGTTATTGCTCTAACATTTTCTTTAAAATTTAAATTTTTTGATTTAACAGCTAAAGTTAAAGTGTTTAATACATTTGAATCATATAGACTAATTGTAAATCTTGGAAAACAATTAAAATATACTGGTCCATTAGCTAAATTTATTTATGCCATTGCAAGTAAAGAATTAGAAAAATTAATATATCTAGCATCTCTTAAACACATTAAAACTGGAGTATCTAATCCTAATCTGAATAAAGGTTTTATTGCTATCTGTACTGATCCTATATGTAAAAATCTATATTTTTTCTTCTTATGTTCAATTATCGCCTTTTTTGATAATAATTGAATAGTTTCATGCTCCTGATTAATAGCTATTGTCTGTTCTGTTTGCTTAAAAGAATAATCATGGAAAAATTCAAATGTGCCTATTGAATATATTTTTCAAAAATCCTGTTTAGGTATAGTCCAATCAAATAAATCATTCTCTACTTTTTCAATATTTATTTCGACAGAATTTATTTCATCTAACTCTCTAATATTATCTTTGCTAGTTGAACCAGATCTAGAATCTTTAATAGAAAGTATTCTACTTAATCTATCCATCCAAATATATTTAATCAAGCTAAATTCAAAGAGAAGTCAAGAATGAAACTTGTGCAAATATATTTATTTCTACAGAATTTATTTCATCTAACTCTCTAATATTGCTTTCTTACTCACTATATTTAGTTATTGGTATTAGAGCCCGGAGGGGATAGTGAGTACACAGGTAATTTTCGGTAATTTTCACAATTAATTTCCAATATATTTTTTCTTTTTTAGGCCCGATGGGGTAGTATGTCAGTAACTTGGTTAAATTTTGAGCCTCAATTTCTTTGGGAATTTACTTAGAGTGAAGTTATATTAGCATTATTAGAAATATATTGGGAGCAAAAAATTATTTTAGACATAGTAGAAGTAGTATTATCTAGTGAAATTAAATTAGATAATTAGAATCCTTTTTAGAAAATTATTCTAATTAAAATATCCAACTGAGTATATTTGATAAAGAAAAATTTAAAGAGAATTTTGAGACTGTGCTTGGAGCGATGAAACGTTCGTCAGCCCTGAAGGCTTAGCGTTGGTCAGCCGTTGAAAGCCGAGATGGCGTGTTGGTGGTCCCGATAAGCTGGGTGGTCCCGTGATTTGCACTGGTTTCATTCTTGACTTCTCTTTGAATTTAGCTTGATTAAATATATTTGGATGGATAGATTAATTAGAATATTTTCTATTAAAGATTCTAGATCTGGTTTAACTAGCGAAGATAATATTAGAGAGTTAGATGAAATAAATTCTATAGAAATAAATAATGAAAAAGTAGAGAATGATTCATTTGATTGGACTATACCTAAATAGGATATTCGAACAATATATTCAATAGGCACATTTGAATTTTTCCATGATTATTCTATTAAGAAAATAGAACAAACAATAGCTATTAATCAGGAACATGAAACTATTCAATTATTATAAAAAAAAAGGCGATAATTAAACATAAGAAGAAAAAATATAGATTTTTGCATATAGGATCAGTACAGATAGCAATAAAACCTTTATTCAGATTAGATACTCTAGTTTTAATGTGTTTAAGAGATGCAAGACATGTTAATTTTTCTAATTCTTTACCTGCAATGGCGGATACAAATTTTGCTAATGGACCAATATATTTTAATTGTTTTCCAGGATTTACAATTAGTCTATATGATTCAAATATATTAGACACTTTAACTTTAACTGTTAAAACAAAAAATTTAAATTTTAAAGAAAATGTTAGAGCAATAGCAGTAATATATAGAATATAAAGTTATGTCCACAACCATAGATCCTAAAACTAGGAAACCTTTTAAAAGAAATGAAACTTTATTATTTGAAGCAAATAAAGCTCATTCTAATATTCAAATTCCAAAAAGACTTAGATGGGATGAAATTACTGGATCAGAAAATTGGGAAATAAAAGAGGTATGTGAACCCAGACCGATTAATATTAATAATCAATTTTTAAGGATATTAGAACATAGTGATGGATCTGTTCAAATAAATTGTTCCTCAGATAATAATCAATCAAGTAGTTCTTCTATATATTCAAACAATAGACCTTCAATACCTAAATCATTATCTGCAAAAAATTTAGAATTAAAAGGGGTAGATTTTAATATAAGCATTCCTAGGCCATTATATACTGAAGAAAAAGATAGTAAATATTCAGTTAGCCCAACTAGATCTCAAATGGAAGCATTTTCTCTAATTAATTAATAATTTCAAAATGACTAGTTTTCAAATAAACAAAGAAATTTTAAGAAATGATTTGAAAGCAGAATATAATAAGCAAAAAGCAAAGTGGTATTTTAATAACTTTTCTCAAGTTGAATTAAGTAATGTTAGAAGTTTATGGTATAAAGATTGTAAGATAAACAAGTTAATATTCCTTTATTTTTGTGGTTTGAAAATTATTGTTATTATAATAATATAAATTATCCATTTGAAAAAGAAATAAATGTATCTTCAAAAATAGGTAAACAATGAAACACCTTAGAAGGGAAATCAATAGTATCTATACATCCTCCATTAGAATGTATTCAAGAAAAAAATAAAGAAAAAACGTATTTTGCTGAACTCTTTAAAGAAATAAAAGCAAAAAATAAAGAAGTAGGAAAAGAATTGTACCATGTATGATTACAAAATAATTTTTCAAATCAGATATTAGACACTATAGCTAATCAGTTAAATAGAGTTGAAGAAATAGTACAAACACCTAAGTCACAAACAGAAATAGGACAAACTTTAAAAGGAGAAATTGAAAAACCACCTATGACATTAGAAACTCGATTATTTAAACCTTTTGAATTCTCGCCAGGAACAATCATTAAGCTAAAAGATGAAGACCCTGTATTAAGAAAAATAGAAGAAAAATTAGTAAAGTTAAATATTAAGGATAAACAGATTATGACTATAGACGAAAAAAGTATGTCTGAAATAGAAACTCCATCAGAAGTAGAAAATCTAGAAGAACAATTTAAGCCAAATAATGAAGAGGAATTATCAATCAAAAAATTACATTTTAATACATATACACCTAGACCAAAAACTCGAAACTATTATCCTAGACCTACACCTCCTAATACTCAATATGAAGAAACTAGATATCAATTAGAATAAGATGGTAGATCTTTATAAGAATGGAATATATATGGTTTATCAGAATATCAAATATTAAATTTATTACAAGAAATGACTATGGCAGCTAGTGCTTATAAAGCAAAGGGAAATAATGAAACTACAATACTTCAGATGTTATTATCAGGATTTACTGGACAGTTAAAAGGTTGGTGGGATCATTATATAACTGAAATAGAAAAAAATTTTATATTAACAGCACGCAAAAGGATTATCAAGGTAGAAAGTAATGTTCAAATAGAAACAGAGCAAGATGATATAATAAGTACTTTAATATTTGCAATGCAAGGTTCTTGATCTTGGAATTGCTGGAGATGATAAAGAAGATCTTGAGAGGATATTCAATAAAGTCTCTTCTGCCAGAATTCATATTCTTCTAACTTCAGGAGGTGTTTCCATGGGAGACAAAGATTTCGTCAAGCCATTACTTGAAAGGAGAGGAACAGTGCATTTCAACAAGGTAAACTAATATCTATATAAAGGTTAAATTCACCCTTAAACAGTTGGAGGAGGTCTAGTTTGGTAAAGAAAAAAAGAAAATATTATTTTCAATTGGTCAGAAAACTTATACTCTGTTGTCAATTTAGTTCATTGTTTGATAAAAAAACCGCAAAGAGTAATTTTTTTTTGTGTAAGCATTGTTATTTAGTTTTTAAATATTATCTTTAAACTTTCAATCTTCTAAGATCTTTAAAGCTATCACCTAAAGATTTCAGCATATATGCAAATCAAGAGAGACCCAAGCTTAGCAAATCTCTTTTCCTACTGAAAAAAAAAAACTGAAAATTAAGCTCCATGACCAATCCCTTACCACAAATTCTTGTCATCTCCAGCTTTGACGAGGCATAAGCTTACCTCCCTAGCACGACTAAGCTGCCGACTACCTCTTAGGCAAAATTGTCAGAAAAGCTAATGGCATTGCTGATTTCTGCATTAAATTTATATTTCTATTGATTAATAACCCTCGAATATCTTAAGTATCTTTCAGTAAAATCTAAATACTCAAGAAGACAACTAAATTTTTTCTTGCTGCATTAAATGCTTTTACTTCTACCATTTCATCTTGATGTCGTGCCCTCTTTGCAAATCCAACCGTCTGGGATGACAGTGCAGGCCAGACTGAAGTGGGGGGTGTGACAGATTTTGGCTTGCTAAAGCTATAGTATATGTGAATGAAGGTACTACTGTACCAGAAGGGGAGGCTGGGACGCTGGATGATCCAAAGATAAGGATCATTGATTTTTATCATTTTTATTTTTTTTTTAATCTCACTTACTGATCTTGAGATCTTCACATGTTTAAATTTTCCTAAAACCGAGACCATTTTGAATGTAGTAAAGGTATTTTTTATATAATACATTCTATTTTTCACCATTGATAAATTGATCCGATGTAAGAAGTTTTGTGCTAATGTTAGATCAATAAAAGTTTTTAAATTTTTTTTGAATACCACCTTCATTCCTCACAATACTATGGTCAAGTTTTATTTCATTGATTTTTTTATTACTTAAGGTTCAGTGCTCAAATTATAAATTTTAGTTTCATAACAAGGTATAAGTGATATGTTTAATTTTCAGTCACTAGATGACTATCATCTCCATTTTTCATTTATTGGCTCTTCAGGTTCTCATGAAACCAGGAAAACCTTTGACGTTTGCGGAGATACATTTAAAACCAATGGAGAATATTGCATCTGAAAAAATTCTTGCATTTGGATTGCCTGGAAATCCAGTGAGCTGTCTAGTTTGTTTCCATCTATTTGTAGTCCCTGCGATCCGCCAACTTGCTGGATGGGCGAATCCTCATCTTTTGAGGTTTCTGAGACTTCTAAGTTTCTCTTTCAAATTCCTGCTTCCTTTGCAGGGTGAATCTGCAGCTTAGACATATTAGATCGGTAGAAATTTTACAATTTTGTTATATCTTTTACATAGACTAGAGGCTCGTCTTCACCAGCCTATAAAGACGGATCCAGTCCGACCGGAATTTCACCGTGCCATTCTTAGATGGAAGGCTAATGATGGATCAGGCAACCCTGGGTAAGCTGTTTAGGAAACCACCTTTTCAAGTCATTTTAGATCCTTCTAAAACCTCCGTCTTTCCTCTTTTCTCTCTTTCTCTCTCTTTCTTTCTCTTTTCTTTTGTGTCCACCTTAACACCCTCTTAATTGAGCTAGATATGTTTTGTTTGTGAACATCAGTTTTGTTGCTGAGAGCACTGGTCATCAGATGAGCAGCCGGCTTTTAAGTATGAAATCAGCAAATGCTCTGTTGGAATTACTAGCAAAAGGGAGTGTACTTCCTGCTGGGACCTCCATCCCAGCCATTGTAATATCGAATTTAAGCAGTTCGGCTGATGTTGAGAGTGTCTTCTCTTCAGATTCAGCTTCTGCAGTACAAAAAACCATATCTGGAGCTATAACTAAGCATGATTATGAGCATGCTGAGGTCAGGGTAGCTATTCTAACAGTCAGTGATACTGTTGCAGCAGGGGATGGGCCTGATCGAAGGTATGCCATTTATTTTGCTTTCAATCTTTCAGTTCATTGCCATTTTAGTGGGCTGCTAAAGTGAATATCAGGATTCACCACTATCAAGAGTATGATATGAAATTTGATGATTTATATCCATTTCTCTTAATTTCATCAATATGCACTTCAAATTTTAGATTCTTGTTGATTTTAGCAAAAAAAATTTAATAAAAAAAAATTATAGTGGAGCAAATTAAATATAATCTTACATTGGAATGGCATAATTGGTTCTTTAGCACTTCTTTTCTTGCTCTTCATTAGTAGAAATCGGTTTTCTCCCTCTGATCTCACAGTAAAATGACATGTTGAATGTAATCAAACCTAAGCTGCTTTGAGGCCATTATTAATGTCGACAGAAAAACCAAGCAGTTCATTTGCATCGATACCTATTGAATAAAATAAGAGCACTCTCTTTGTATTTATTATTTATTTTAGTATTTATTATAGCTTTATACTTGTATAAAATCTTAAAATTTTCCACATATATGTTCTTATTAATTGTTTGTTATCAAGTTCAGTAGGCTCAACTGAAGGAGATCCTACACTTATATGATTGGAGGAAACCTGAAAACAAGCTTGATTTTTGTTGCAATTTCAGATGTCTCTTTCTCTCTTCTTCTTCTTTTTAATTTTTTAATTGTTATTTTTTTTATGACTAGCTTCTTATTAACAAACAATTTTGGCCACCTTCCTTCGGCATCATTATTGTATATTGTCGGCTCAATGTTACAAGAAGCTTTATCACCAGTTGGCTTGTTTGCTTGAGCATTTTTAGCCTTGGAACCACGAACTGTAGCTTTAAGAGGCTTTCTTTGACTAGTTATCGATTTCAACTTGATTGTATCTCTCAAATCTGTGGGAAATGTTTTAAATGATTTTTGAGACAATCAATTTAGATATGCTCGAGTGACGTAGCTCAGTCTTAAGAGCTAAGAATAACTCTTGCATGAGTAGAAAGCTTGTTATGAGAAAGTTGTTCTCGGTGATTGCACAAGAAATGTGATATCTTGAAACTTATGAGATATTAATCTCTGACAATCTTGTACCAAGTTTTGTATCCATGACAGAGCTAACTAACAGATATTATCACCTGGAGGAGCAGCTTATGTCACTGAAGGGCATCTGAATTGGTTGTCGCAGGAATAACTGAGAACATATCCAAGTGGCTAGAAAATTACTCTCAAGTTGAAATTTATTGTTTTTGTTAAATGAATTCTCTTGAAGTTATAATTGATGGTTCCAGCTGGAAATGCATTTTCTTCTCCCACTAAGCCTACAATGAAACTTTGATGATCAAACAAGGAAATTGCTTGTGAAGGAGAAGCTAAGGACACTTCCTCAAAGGAAAATCATTGCCAATTGACCTTGTGAAGGAGAAGCCTACTGAAAACAATGCTTGTTGTGAAGTTTCTTCCAATAATTAAAAGTGCAGAATCTCCTTCAGTTCAGCTTTACCCAAGTTGCAATAGTTATTGATGCAATGAACATATTGTGGTAAGCAAACATATTAAAAAACGTAGTGTTTTGACTGCCGTTTTTGTGGATTTGGAGGGCAGTGATTAAGAAACCAATCAAACTGACATTAGCAAATGGCCTTTGAGGAAGCAGGAGTTATCAATCCTTTATGATCCCAACATCTTTCGACTTGTTCTTGTGCTTTTATGATCCATGCTAATGAACTGGCTGGGCACTTGGGCTTAGTGAATAGCATTTGAAAGTCAAAGGCAAGACCCCAAGCAAATGTTGGTTCTATATTCTATCTAGAATCTTTTTGCATAATGACTGCATCTTGGTGTGTAATCGTCCTACAGACCATCTTTTAAAATACCATTTCACATCAATTGTCATATTACTGATACTATTTGACCTAAGGGAGGAACAAAGAATCTTTTCTACATTTTGGGCTCATCTTCTTACAGTGGGGTTGCCTAAATTCTACACATTTAATATTGTTGATAAATTTAAGAGCACATTCTAATTTTATAGTCAGTCAAAGTTCATGAAAGTTTAAAGGAAAAATTATCTATAGTTGTGTTGCAATTATATGGCATACATTACTTTTAGGGGTGACCACGGTTCCAAAACTGCTGGTTTCGGTTTATGAATGGTAGAACCAGAACAAAAACTGAATGGAGACGGTTTTAAAAGGTTTTGGTTTAAGATGGTTCTATTTCGGTTTCGATTCCGGTTTCAAACCAAAATTTTTATTTTTTCTTATTTTAAAATTATTTTAAAACTGTATACTGTTGACAGTTTGGTTCTAATTTTGACCGGTTTGGTTCAACCGTAACTGTGGTCACCCCTAGTTACATTGCTGTTAAAACTGGCATCAACTTGGACCTATGTTTAGATTGCAATAGCTGTGTCTAAACCTAAAGTACATGCACTACTTGAGCGGCATACTCGTACCCCATACTGGTATTTGTTGGGCACACTAGAATACTTACCTGGTACATATTTTTTCAATTTTTTTTTTTTAATTTTGGGTTCTCATATTCGATACTTACCAATGGGTGTGACTTGAATATGAACTTATGTTTTTTCTTGTTTTAATATATCTGGTGATAGTTTAACATATATTTTTTTTAATTATGTAAAGTTACAGATAGTTTGCAATAACAATAAAATGGTGAATTTATATTTTTTTATTTATTTGAGAACTAATAATGTAAGAACATTATCAATATATCTTGAACGTGAATTAAACATACAAATATCGTCAATAAATTGTGGATAAATTAAAACATTTATCATCATATATTACTTCTATATAATATTGATTCATAAACGGTTATAACGTTCCTTCTCTCTCTATAAATTATATAATATACATATAATATAGATGATATATATTATGCTTTCTTTCAATATTTGGAGTAGATTATTTATATAATTATAATTTTTTATAATATTATAATATGTTTATTAATTATATATAATTTTTCATTAATAATTATATGCTGCATACTTGTACTCTATTTTTTAAAAAATTGCCGTATTTCGTACCCGTATCTGTACCGGTATAAGTTCGCATATCCATATCTATGCAGCATAGGTCTAATGTCTACATCTTTTGCTGCCCAGGAATTGTTAGCTATCAGCACCAAATGCAGAATTCACTGGTTTTCCACAAACTGCAGTTTTGAGAGTTTGAAACTACCTAATAGTGACTCCATTAACCTTCCAAGCCTTTACATTAACCAAAATCTCGTAAAAGTCTGCTATATCAATTGGCTAAGCTCTCATTCACTCCAACCACTGTCTTAGAACTAACTCATCTTGCAAGAACCATATTCATCAAGGAGAGGAAATGTTATCATGTTATCTAGAGTTATGACCTCTTATCTTGGTTATGTGAGGTTGCTGTCTATAATCACGTTGAAATTTCCTAATAATGGTTCATATCTGCAAACTATACTTTTTTTCTTTGGTAGAATGGCTAATCATACAGGTTGGTTTTACTGCATCTGGATACACCTCTTTGAATCATTATTTCTGAGAGGTCACATAGTGGATGCTAAAACAAAACAGCAGAGTTGGTATTGTTCCTTGCCAAAGTGAAACATGTGAAGTACTAAATATTCTGCTACAACAGTCTATAATAATTGAGCAGGTCATGTTGATGGCCTTGAGTTAGTTGTACTCCCATTTGACAAATAACTCGTTACATATTTTTTTTCCCTCTACCTTCGGTTTGGCACATTTCAACTTCGTCATGCCCATGTTCTCTGCCACCAACTAATTCTCTAAGCTTTAAAAGGCTTCCTTTTTCTTAGTTAAGATCCTGAGATGTTGACCACTTCTGTTCCTGAAGCTTTTTCAAGTAGGCTGGTGGAAATATAACGTTATTGCTCTGACTGACTTCGTTTCAAGTCCTCTATAAGAATGAGTGAAGCATACCTTGTAATAAATCACAACCTTTCAGTTAATTTACCCAATTTGGAGGTGTATCTATGTATAAACTGATTTTTTTTTTATGGATTTGTCTATGAATCTAAGCTTAATGAATTAAATAATCTCTTGAATATTATAAACTTTGCAGTGGACCTAGAGCAATTTCAGTTGTAAACTCCTCATCAGAAAAGTTAGGAGGCGCAAGAGTAGTTTCAACAGCTGCCGTCCCAGATGATGTTAGCAAAATCAAGGATGTTCTGCAGAGGTGGAGTGACATTGATAGAATGGATCTTATCCTTACCTTGGGTAAAAGCTTTTTGCTCTCTGTTGTTTGTCTATTTCTAATTCAAGTCTAATACTGCTTCTTTTAGCTTTTCTTCTTTCTTAAATTTATGTATTTTTGTATGAAGGTGGCACTGGCTTTACTCCCAGAGATGTGACTCCTGAAGCAACCAAGGATTTGATCGAGAAGGAAACACCTGGCCTTTTGTATGTCATGATGCAAGAGAGTTTAAAGGTAGCATAAATGTCATATATATTTGTTTGTCATCTTCGTTTGCAAGAGAGTATACACATTGACATAATGAAACTGACTGGTTAATATTGGGTGTAACTGCAAGTTTTTGGAAACATATATTATAACTTTTGGAACACTTTAATATGTGAGAACTGAGGCATAATAGTCTATTATTATCAGCACTTCAAGAAAATTCTTCTTAGACATAATAATCTATGCTATTATCAGTTTTGGCAAGGAAATTCTTCTCTTCCTTCCTCTCTCCTCATCTTCCACATCATTTTTTGCTTGCCTCATATTTTAATCTATTTGGCAGTATGATTATTTCAATCATATATTTTTTCTCAATCAGAGGAGAAAAAAAAAGGTGAGGCAGTTTGAAACTGAATGAAACATCCATCGCCATATGATTCACTTTCACTACGTGTGCTGTGCAAAATGTGGCATAAAGGAATCCCTTCAGTATGCTTTATCATGAAATTCAACAGGTCTTCACCCCTATACCCCTAATGAAATCGTTGATTTTTGGTGATGTGTTTGATGAACTGTAATCTAACTGCTGCCTGCTAAATTTTGAGATAATCTGCTAACAATTCTCTGTGCTTCTACAACAGGTGACACAATTTGCTATGCTGTCGCGCTCTGCAGCAGGAATAAGAGGGTCAACCTTGGTAAGTATGCAACTTTTTAACTAGTCTGAATGGCAGCATGAAAGTAACACTAATATTTGACAACTTTACTCACTGCTGAATTGCTAGATTTATTGATGACTGATGTGTGAAAGTAGGACATGGAAAGTCTGGCAAGCTGAGTGAAGCTTGGATTTTAACACATACCACGAAATAGTTTAAATTTGCTTGTGTTAATAACATTTCTATCTTTTCGCTGGTCCTGCTGTGCTGTCCTACTTCCCCAACTCTTGCAGAGAAAACAGTATATTTTGACATTGTCAAAGAGACCAATAATTGTCGAAATCTTGACATTGCAAAATCATCTCAAGATTGCAGAAATTTCTAACCCTTAGATTCCATTTTGTGAGTTACCATTCCTTGATAAAGATTTGTTTTCTTGTTGCATATTTAGATCATCAATATGCCCGGGAATCCTAATGCGGTTGCTGAATGCATGGAGGCTTTGTTGCCTGCCCTTAAGCATGCGTTAAAATAGATAAAAGGCGACAAGAGAGAGAAGCATCCTCGCCATACCCCTCATGGAGACACAACACCCATGGATACGTGGGAACAAAGCTATAAGATTGCCTCCGGCAGTGTCAAAGAACCTACTTGTTCTTGTTCTCATTAAACAGTGGCTGCAAAAAAAAACTTGTAATTTATGTACAAGGTTTGTTGAGTTGTAATTAATTTTTGCTGGTAAATATGAAATTTAGGGGGCAAGGAATCAGGGCAAATTTATGACATTTGGGTTCAAATTTCAACACTTGTTCGTTGCAATAACAGGATTCTTAAATGGCGAGAATTAAACCTGTCACAACATATTTCTGTTTGATTATTTTACCTTAACCATTCAATCCATCTGAAACGTTTTTGTTATAAATTGCAGATCAGCTCTCATAGCTCGTAGTTGCTTACTGATGATACTGAGTTTACAATTATTGACTAGCTTTGTACTCGACATTGCGGTTAGCACAAATAGATTGAAAGAACAAAATCAAATTCAACTTTAATTCAGTCCTTTTGTAATTTTGATTTAATTCAGTCTCTCAATTTGATTGGATTGTGAAGCTAATATGTCATAAATAAGAACATTCATCTATGAATGAATTATGAAATTTACCGGCTATGCTGCCCAGTTTGTAAGGTTTACAAGTTCCGACAGAATTAGTAACCAAAAGAAAGGTTATAGCAACACTGCCCAACTCAAACGAGACAGCCAATCCAAATGATTTGGCTGTTGCAATTGCCATGTAGTACGGAAAGTTAACGTAAGGAACAAAATGATGCACAAATTTTTCCATTAAAATTCCAAGAATCTACTTGTCACATGCTTATACCCTAAAAATACATAACAAAATGCAAATCCTTATCAATGTCTCAGTAGACGAAGCATGACATAAAAATACTTCATTACCTCTCCCTTCATGTGAGAGTCAAATGTTCTTTCAATTTCTTCCAATGTCGCACAGTTCATGACATTTTAAGATATGCTTTATCCATTAACAAAATTAACCAAAATGGCAAACTGAAAACTGACCTAGGACGTATACAAACAATTAAAGAAAAAATGAATAATGCAATGCTGGATGCAACGCCTCCTTCAATATGCTAAATACCCCCCCTAAAAGAGAATGCCAAAAGAGTGCATTAGTGCAGATACAACCTGCTCACGAGACTGCTGTAACCGACACAAACACAAGTAAAATGAAAGCAGTTTTGAGGGGTGAAAAAATCAGTCATGAATCGAGAGGGCCTTCCAAGATGAGGTGGTTGGTGGGATTTCATGTGTCATGAAACTTCAATCGACTCACTGCAGTAATTCAGAGACCACCGCCAAAATATCCTGGGAAATCTGGTAACAGGTCGCAAACATCAAATGACCAACAGCCAGCAACTCAATGTCAGACCTTTATCTATTCAGCACACAAATGTTACCCCTCCCTTTCCCAAATTTGGTACGTTCTCGGCCCACATTTTCTTAAAAACTATTAATTGACAACTTAACCCATGTCCGCAAAGCAACCACCACCCAATGCCTCTTGACAGCAACATGATGCTGATGCGATAGTTAGTGATGACCTGAAAGACTGATAACTTCTGTTATCTGAAAACGGCAGATGACTTGACACAAATGCAACCCAGACCCCAAGACACCAAAATGCACGCAGGGACTTGTTAAAAAAAAATTGCAGCATAGTAATAACTTCAAACTGAAATGGCACGGCTTATGGCCAACTTGGCCCATTCTGCAGAGTCCTTGACCATATGATCTTCAGATGACAAACATTCATGTAAAAAGTCTTTTACAGAAAGATATTGCTGAATCAAAGAACCAGCATTACTTCCCAATGTATCTGCTAAATCTCCAAGGACCCCTACTGCAGTTTTCATAACTGCATCATCCCTGCAAAGACATAAATAACATTTATTGAAAACTATAGTCTACAGGAAAATGCATATAAAAAAAAAAAAAAAATTCAAAGAAAAATTATGTCAAAGCAAAATTCACTGTAACTCACATGTCTTTCTCCATGTATATGCCATCCAAAAACTGAAGGATGTGAGGTCCATAAGGAATCAACAGCTGTGTTTTAGGAGAGTTCTTAAACCCTTGAAGAATTCCCGAATAAGCCTTCAAAATACCATTTCTCAGTGAATTCGTATATTCAATCATTTCATCATCAGCAACTGCTGTGTGGGCAGACAATTCTGCAGCACTTTGGAGCATGGGCAGTGCATACATCAAGTGCTTTTCAAAATTCTCTCCTATTGCCAAGGCAATGTCACCAAAGCATGAGAATATGGGAGGCTTTACAGATCGATGCAACTGATTACTAGATAAATCCTTGAGAAGTTGTCATAATCCCATCACAATAAGGTAAAATTTTATCCTCCAAAGCCCTGCAGATATCCCCCACAGCACCGATTGTAACAGCACAAACCTGATACTCCTCAAAATTCTGAAGACCCATTTCCAAATATTTATAGCACTCAGGCATGTATTTTGCAAAATCTGTACCAGTTGCATAAGCAAGGGCTCCAATTGATAGCATTGCCTCCTCATGTACAGTAGCATTTCTGCAAGCAAAAACTCTCAGAAATAGCCGGTCTTTCCTCCCAACCCTAAATTTGCTCCATTCTTACCTAATTCTCTTCAATTCCCTGTCTTCTGCTCTTTCTCATTTTTGGCGCATCATTCAATTCTCATTCTCAATTCTATTAAAAGATCCCTTCAATTCTAAACATAAGCTTTTAAATCCAGTCGGATATGCAGATTCTTAGACCTCTCCATTCTATTATCACACACTTGATATGCCGATTCTAGTACGTAAATCTTTTCGTTCCGAGCTATCACACATCAGATGTGCCAATTCTAATACGTAGATCTCTTCGTTTTGAGCTATCACCATGATATGTAATCTGTTTCTATTCTACTCATTTTCTTGCTTAACTCTTAGATTTATGGATTTTACTCGTTTTTCTTTACATTTTAAGTCCATATGAGGGACTTTTTTTTTTTATGAATAATGCTTTTGGGGAAAAGTTTTGGATTTTTGGAGTGTTTTTGAAACTAATTGGGAATTTGTTGTGGGTGGCCTCATTTCCGCTATCGTTCTTTGTAGAAATGGCAGTGGAGCATTCACAGATGGCTATGCAGAATTCACGGTTAGCGATGCAGAGATAGGGTTAGCGCGCGAAGACCGAGGCATGTAGAAGAATTCATTTTTGCAGGAGACCCTTGAGGAAATGGAAGCCATTCCTGCAGCAGTTTCTTGGAGAAATTGAGTCTTCCTCCCATCTCTATAGAAACAGGCACGTGTGAATGGTAGAATGGTAAAGTGAACTGTGATTGCTTCGATATATACGGGCAGAAGACATTGGTTCCTCATTTTGCATTTTGCTGCCTTTCATTCATTCATTTGAAGAATAAAAACTTGCTGATTGTTGAAAAGTGAGGAGTGAAGAGTGTGCTTGAAGTTTGAATGTTCATCAATATAGTACTAATTAGTAAGTTGATTTTTTTATCAAATATTTTATTTAAACAAAATGTATGTTTATAAATTTATTTATAAGTTTAATATAATATTTGGTTAATTAAATTTATTTTTTAGTTAGTTTGTTGAGTTGAAAAAAATGAGGTGTATTGTTAATTTTATTTTGTGTACTTTTAATGTAAATATAGTAATTTTAGAATTGATATTAAATTAAATATTATTTATAAAAAATAATATGGAATATTTATATTTATATATATATGTTAATTAGTGCAATATGATGTGTTGATAGATTTAATTTATTTTGTAGTTTGGTGACTTGAAAAATAATAAGGTACGCTGTTAGTTTTAATTTTTGTACTTTTTTTTATCTAATTTTAGAAATTTTATATGAAATACATATATATTTATATACGTGTGTGTTGGTGTAATTTGATTTATTGATTAATATAACTTGTTTTGTAGTTTGGTGACTAGAAAAAGATTAAGATATGTTGTTAATTGTTATTATTAATTTTTTTTATGTAAACATAGACATTTTATTATTGATATAAAATGTTAGTTGTAAAGAATAATATGAAATACATATATATTTATACACGTGTGTGTTGGTATAATTTGATTTATTGATTAATATAACTTATTTGGTAATTTGGTAAGTAAAAAAAAAAAGGTATGTTTAATTGTTATTATTATGTTTTTTCATGTAAACATAGACATTTTATTTTTGATATAAAATGTTAGAAGTAAAAAATAATATGAAATACATATATACTTATATACGTGTTTATTTGTGTTATTTGATGTATTGATTAATATAACTTGTTTTGTAGTTTGGTGGCTATAAAAATATTAAGATATGTTGTTAATTTTAAATCTTTATTTTTTATATGTAAACATAGAAATTTTGTAAAATATTTATAGAATAATAAGGATAATATATATAGATATTGTTAATTTTGTAAAGTGAAAATTGCATGTAATTTGTTATAACTAATTTAATTGATGTCCGATTAAAATAGTTTATTTTGTTTATATTGTTAGATTTTTTGTTTGTTTGTTACAATTTATTGAAATAGAATTTTATTTTTAAAAATATATATTAATTTTTTGTACGTGAAATTATGTTTTAATATTTTATGCAGTTAAATATTTTACAGATATAATATAATTATATTAATATTTATTACGTATTATATTGTATTATATAATGAGATTTTATTAATTTATTATTTTTATCATATTTAAATGTAGGGATTTTTTTAAAAATGAACCATTTTCAGAATTAGCAATACATAAATTCAGGACCATGCATAGAATATTTTTTGATGCTCAAAGAAATACACCGAATAGATACAGAATGGTGCAATAATGTAAATATATTTTAAGTAATTAATTAATATATATTTATTTATATGTAACTTTTCATATGTAATAAAGTAATTCACACACATTTAAATGACTTTTTTTTCTTCTATTTGTTAGGTTTTATATAACATATTATTTGCTCAAAGAGCTAGCATGGAGGCTTATTATGTAAATATTAATTAAATGATTATATCGTATTTGAGGTTGGCTGGATTTTACGGAGTGTCTCAGATTGGTGCTATACATGTTGATGCGAATTTGGTGATTGCACTTATAGAGAGATGGGAGACCGGAGGATACACTTTTGACGTCGTAGTTGGTGAAATGACCATAACGTTGCAGGATATTGAGATACTGATAGGTTTACCCATCGAAGGCGTGCAGTAACTAGTCTTATGCAATATGATTGGAGAATTCTCTGCTAGTAACTTTTAGGACAAATGCCACCTAAAAATGTTATCAAAGGACATTCGATTAAAATGACATGATTATCAATAGCTTTTGATTCTTTGGTAGTCGATGCTACTAAGTACCAAATCCAATGCTTCACTCGTGTATGGATATTAAGTTGTATCAGTGGATTGTTGTGTCCATCACAAGCAAACAATTTATATCCATTTGATGTGGTTTTTCCTTCTGGAGAATTTAGAAGAAGCTAGGAGTTACAGTTGGGGGTCGACTTGCTTAGTTTGGCTATATAGGGAGCTTTGTTGTGCTATGATAACTTTGATTTTGTATTTAATTGTAGTGTGTTTTTATCAGTGTTTACGCTTCATTTTGCGTGTTTTTCTTGTTTTAAGCGTCAAATTCTTCTTTTTGTGCTAAATAGGATTATATTAAGAATTATGAAGTTTTGTGTATTTAATGGTGCAATTTTGACTTTTTGTGCAGAAATTGACTTATACTCGACTAAGACCATCTGTCTCAATCGCGTAACTTACAGATTTACAAAACACACCGTTTCACTAATGGACTCGGTTGAGATCATTTATCTCCGCTGTGTCCAATGTAGAGTTTGAAGATGATTCAGTCCAGAAGGGTGTACTCGGCTGAGGTAAAAGTGTCTTAGCCGTGTGCTGAAGCTGCAGTACTAATTTAATCGATTGGACTCTGTGTGCCTCTGAAGAACAATATAAAAGCTGCAGTTTGTCTGGATTTAAAGGGGGGATTTTTAGGTTTTAAAGTCCTTAGTTTTTCTCTGTAGTTTTAGCTTGTAGTTCTTTGCACTTTTAGGGTTTATATGTTTAGTTTACACTTGTAAAAATCTTACATTTACATAGATTTCACACTTACAATATAGTAAACATCATATAGTTTAATATAGATACATAGTTTTAGTTACTGTTTAGTGAAGTTCCAATAAGGAAAAAAAGAGAGGAAGCCACACCAACTTCAGATCTACACTTCAAATTGGTTTAAGAGTTTCTTCTTTCCTTTTTCTTGTTGTTTTCAATATAAGTAGTGAGTAGTCTTTTAGTTGTTTGGGGATCTTTGAATCCCCTACCCATGTAAGACTTTGAACTTATTTTGTTATATATATATTTTAGATGTTTCTTTTCCCTTGTGCTCATCTTGGTATGGATGTTATTCAAGTGTTTATGCTATTAATCTTATTCAAGTTGATAAATTTATGTTTGTTTAATCTATATACCATGAATGCTCTATTTTTGCAATATATGTTCTGTAGTTTTAATGGTGTTTTCGAAATGGAGCTGTTAGATCTAGGGTTCATATGTTGTACATCTAGAAATAGTGAGAAAAATGAATGGGCATTGAAGTAGTAAGCTCTGGAATAGGATATTAGTTTATATCTAGGTCTTGGGACTTGTGCTTATACTGGTTATCAAATTGGCTCCAGAATGGAAAATCTGATAGTTAGAGTAGTAGGCTCCGGAATGGGATACTATGGGTTTAGTTGGGTTTTCCATATTTAAAGTATATTAATGTTATGTTAAAATGAATCTTACATTGGGTAGGGGAGGATTTAATTTCCGAACAACGTCTTTAGTCATTGTTATTTCACACAATTCATGCTCTGTTTTTATTGCTTTTGTTTAAATTCGTACTTGTATGTAATTTACTTTACTTTTAATCGTTAAAATACTGTTGGATTCAATATACTCAAAAAACAATTGGGTAATTCTTTAAGCATATAATCCTAATCAGTCAAATATTCGTGCATTTGCTTAGTATCCTTAGGGTTCGATATCTGTGGATTTGAAAATTATCCCATTATATTACTTGTCGATTCAGTATACTTATTGAGGTCGCATCAAGTTTTTGGTGTCATTGCTAGGGATATTGGCAAGTTTAATTGCATATTTGATTAATTATTTTATGTGTTTTTCTTTCACTTATTTTTGTTTGCTTATCCTTTTTAGGTGATTTTGGTGCTTGAACATATTTCATTTACATCATCTAGCACCATTTGACCTTGAAATTGAGAGGAATTTGCACCAAAGAAGGAGATAAAATCGACCTAGAGATATGATTATTCCATCTACAAAGACAGCAAGCATAAGGAATAACATCTATAATTTTCAGTAATTAAATGATGAAACCTTCCATGAAGCTTGAGAGAGGTTTAAGAGGTTGTTAAAGAGTTGTCCTCATCTTGAGATCACAATGCACCAGTTAATGTCAATATTTTATGCAGTATGTAACTCAACTACAAGGTCTTTATTGGATGTTGCATCAGAGGAAAGCTTCATGAACAAAATTCCGGAAGAAGCCTTCTTACTTCTTGATGAAATGGCTATGAATAAGGCTCAGTGGTCTAACTCAAAGGTACTAAACAAGAGACAAGGAATTCACACCATGGATGAAGTGGCAACGTTGAAAGCTCAATTGGAACTATTGAAGAAGGAGCTTAATGGGCTAAAAGTTCAGAATGTGTCAACAATTAGCCAAGAAGGAAGTGCATTTAAGGGAGGAAATTCGGGTAGTGTTGCAAGGTCAATTGACCCATACAAACAAAAGGTAGGAGAAGTGAATGCCTTGCATGAGTATAAAAATAATGATCCATTTAGCAACCATTACAATCTTGGGTGGAGAAATCACCTAAATTTCTCATAGAGAGATGGAAATCAAGCCTCAACCTCAAACACTAACCCAAGAGTCCCATTTAATCCATCTTCACATAACTAAGCCAACCATAACCATACTTACCATTAACAACACCAACCACCAGCTGCAAATACTCATTTCCAAGCACTATACCAACCACCTCAAGCCCACCAAACACATGAACAACCTCCTAGTTTTCAACCTAAACAACCCTCACCACAAGAAAAGAAACCGAACATTGAGGATATGTTTGTTGGTTTCATGATAAGTCAAAATCAGTTCATAACAAGCCAAAAGGCAAGGTGGAAGGCTCAAGAGTAATGGAATAGGAATCAAGATACAACCATGAGGAATTTGGATACACAAGTTGGCCAAATAGCAAACTCTATCTCAAGAAGGCCACCGGGTGTGTTTTCCATTAAATGTTGATCGAAATCCCAAAGAAGAAGCCAAGGCTATCTTATTAAGGAGTGGTAAGCAAGTCCAAGGAGCTGAACAAGGTAACCAACCATCATCTTCTTCCAAAGAGGTGGAGCCAACAACGGAACTATGTGATTCTAACTCTAAAAATGTAGAAGAGGTTCCAAAGCCAAAAGATAAAAGTAAGACCATCATAAATTCTGCTTTACCATTTTATGCATCATATTTACCATACCCCTCAGTAGCTAGGAAAGAGAAAAAATGAGCAATTAGAGAGATTTTTGAATATGTTCAAGAAATTGCATGTTAACCTGCCATTTACTGAGGCTTTACTCCATATGCCAAAATATGCAAAATTCATGAAAGATCTTTGCTCAAATAAAAAGAAGTTAGAAAGAGTAGGCAATGTCCAACTTTTTGAAAACTATAGTGTTATTCTTACCAATAAAATTTCTGCTAAGTTAAAAAACCTTGGTAGTTTTACATTATCTTGTGAGTTAGGAGGAAATTTTGTAGGAAATGAACTATGTGATTTGGGAGCTAGCATAAATTTGATGCCATATTCTACATGTAGGAAGTTAAAGCTGGGAGATATCAAAAAGACAAGGATGACACTTCAACTAGCGAATCGCTTGGTCAAGTATCCTAAGGGATTACAGAAGACTTGCTAGTTAAAGTGAAAAACTTTATTTTTCCAGTTGACTTCATAGTGATGGACATGAATGAGGACAAGAAGGTCCCATTGATTGTGGGAAGGCCATTTCTAAATACAGCAAGAGCACTCATAGATGTGCACAGGCAGATAGTAACTTCAAGGTTTAACAACGAAGAGATGGTATTTAAAGTTAAAAGTGATGAAACACCCATCGTGTGAATTTGAGGAATCACTATGCTTTGTGAATGCAATAGAGGACTGTAAGGAAGAGATGTAAGAGAAAATCTTATTGAATGACCCATTAAGGAATTGCTTAGTGAATGAGATTGAAGAAGAGGAGTTGACCAAGGTAGAGAAAGAAGTTAAGAAAGAGTTGGTAAAGGAGTTTGAAGAGGAAGAATCAAGTGAAGAAGGGTTTGAATGACCAAAGGGAGATTCTTAAACCGAACTCAAACCCCTTCTCCCTCATTTGAAATATGTATTTTTGGAAAATGGAATAAAACTAGTGATTATTTCTTCTGTTTTGACAGGTATTGAAAAAGAGCTATTGATTGAGGTGCTGATGAAGCACAAATAAGTAATAGGATGGGAGACATCAGATCTCAAGGGGATCAACCTGAGCTACTACACTCATCATATTTGATGGAGGAGGAGTGTAAACTAGTTGTGCAACCTCAATGGAGATTAAACCTAGCAATGCAGGAGGTAGTCAAGAAAGAGATTTTAAAATTGCTAGATGTAGGTATAATCTTTCTTATCTCCTATAGCAATTGGGTCAGTCCGTTTCAGTGTGTGCCCAAAAAAGGAGGATGACAGTGATTAAAAATGAACATAATGAACTCATTCCAACCTGTACGATTACAGGTTAGAGAGTATTTATAGATTAAAGAAGACTGAATAATGCAACTAAGAAAGATCACTTCCCCTTGACATTTATTGATCAAATGCTAGAGAGGCTAGCAGAAAATAGGTTTTATTGCTTGCTAGACGGGTATTCGAGATATTTACAAATCCCCATAGCACCCGAGAATCAAAAGAACTTTGCCTATAGGAGAATGCCTTTTGGGTTTTGCAACGCACCGGCTACGCTTTAGCGGTGCATGATGGCAATATTTGATAACTTTATAGAGAAATTTATGGAGGTGTTTATGGATGACTTCACCATATATAGGAGAGATTTTGGGAGCTATCTTAAGAATCTCAATTTAGTGTTAGAAAGGTGTGAGAAAACTAATCTAGTGTTGAATTGGAATAAATTCCACTTTTGGTAAGGAAAGGCATTATGTTAGGGCACAAAGTTTCAGAAAACGGGATAGAGGTATATAGAGCCAAAGTAGAGGTGATTGAGAAACTTTCACTCCCCACTAGTGTCAAGGGAGTTAGGAGATTTTTAGGGCATGCGGGTTTCTACTATAGGTTTATTAAAAATTTCTATAAGATTGCTAAAACTTTGTCAAATTTGTTGATGAAAGATGCTCCTTTTGATTTTACTAACGAGTGCTTACAAGCATTTGAAATATTAAAAAAGAAGCTTATTTTAGCATCTTCACTTTTGAGAAGTTTAGGCCTTATTTTCTTGGTGTTTTATTTGTTTGTGAGATTGCCATTCCTTGGTTTGCTGATTTAGCAAATTATATTACAGGTGGTTACATGCCAAGGGACTATGTAACACCCTCCATTCATTCATGATTTTCATACACTGTAGATGGTTATCAATGGCGTTACATGGTTACTGTTCATTTAATGAAGATTTTGGCAACATAATGGCTTATAAATCGTGCTAGCCAAACCTGCAAATTGGCAAAATGACACTCCCAAAATGCAACCTCTACCTCTAATACTCAAAACATTCATTGCACTTCTAATTCAATCATCAATCCACATCACAACACAACCACAAATTTCTATATACATATGCTTAAAAATGTACACATATAATTAGTTTTCATATTTCATTAGCATTTAGTGTACAACATTAATCACTACAGGCCAATTATCTAAATTGTAATACTTGAGTTGTCTAATCTTTGTGTCCATAATCGCATCACATGTACATGTTATTTCAATCCTTGTTCATCGTGTCCTTAATTGCATGTCCCTACGCACAGTCAACAAACTATGTGCTAAGTAACAATGTTGGCTAGTGGTGGATACAACTAAACAACATTTCATTTAAATAAAATTTATTATTGTTTTTGTTTTATATTGCCGTTTATTCCTGGCTGACTTCGTCTTCATCTCTTTGCCATTTGACCTTTGTTATTTATAATCTTAGCATTAATTTTACATTTTATTCCCTTACATTTTTTTAATCGGATTTACTTCTAGTCCTTGTCTATTCCTGAATTTAATTATTTTATTTATTTTGCTTTATTTGAACTTTATTCTTATCTCATTTTAGTTTATAAATTTAACCTTATTGAGCATACTATTTATTTAATTTAATCTCGATATCATTATAAATTTACTTTCCTTGTTGACTGAATAATACTTTACCGTACTTAATACCTTAATTGTCCTTAAACTTTCTGTAACATTCTCATTTTGGTCCCTTCTTCCATCGAAATAACTTTTGCATCTTATTTATTTTCTCAATGTAATATCTGGTTTTTTATTTTACTGAATTAACATTTAAGTACCTCTTCTAACTGAATTGGTCTTTTTGTCATCTATTTCCTAAATGTTTACTACTTTACTCTCTATTTCTTCTTTTTAGTACTTTTCACCGTAAAGTTTCATTCTTTTTCGTTTTAGTCCTTGAACTTACTTTCTTTGCCAAAATTACAGTTTCATCTCTATTTTCTCAACTTTTGACTAAATTACTATCTTACTCTTAATTTACTAAAATTGTTCAATTTCCCCCTTTTACCCTTCTTGTTTGTACATTGTATTGTCTGTTGACCAATTTACCTTTGTTTATTCTTTTTGTGACTTTTATTTTATATTGACTTTTCAATTTACCTTTTTGTCTTCAATATTTCTTCATGATGTGGTAAATTACCATTTTACCTCTATTTATTTCTTTTTACTAATTAAATCAATTTGGTCTTTTTATATTCTAATTTTGTTATTTAATCTTTTTAATCCTTATTTTCTTATTAATTTTCCTATAATTCCTACTTGAATGTAAAATTATAATTTGCCCCCCTAACTTTTTATTCATCGTGTTTGACCCTGTTTGGCTCTAATGTTAAATTTTTTGGTATGTTTTGGTACCTAAAAGTTTTGGTATTTATCATTTTTTTCCTTTTTCACGTATTTGACCATTTTAACTTTTTTAATCACATTATTGATGTCAAATCACGGTTGTGCCCCTAGTTTTTTGCATAATTATATTTTTACCCATTTTGAGCCTATTAATCATGTTTTTCACCTTGTTTCTTATTTATTCACATTTATGTCTTCTTTTATGCCTAATTTACTTTTTGGTCCCTATTTGCTTACATAATTGTAATTTTTCCCTTACTTAACTATTAACTACATTTCTTACATTATTTCTTATTTAATTAACTTTATGATATCTTTCATGTTTGATTTGTCATTTTAATACTTATTTATGTGCATATTTACTATTTTGCCCTTAGTGATGACCGATGAAAATCCTTAAACCGAATATGCGGGACAAGGACTGTATGACTGTCTGATTTTATGTGTGGCCTCAAAGTTGTCTGTGTATAGTGCATGAAAGAAGAGACTACTTAAACGTAGTCAATCCTTGATAATCACTTACCGTATGATTTACTGTATGATTCTACCATGGTATCTATGTCCCTGATCCTAGATTACCCATCGTACACTAAGGGCAACTATTTATTTTACTTTATGTTATATTTTTATGCCAAATTTTATGTTGTTTGCATTATGTATCATATCATACATTCTCATTCTTGAACCATTCATCAACATTTCATGTGAAACCATAATATACATAATAAATAACATTCAAACATAATGAAATTGTAGCATTATTATAAGGGGCACCATTTGGCCTCATTGAGAATTCAAAAATGCCATGTGTTTTCTTCTTCTTTCTCATGTTATCTGTGTTTATAAGTTCAATTCAAGTGTTTATATGTTGACATACATTTATTTTTATCTTAATAATTCTTAGTTACATTTAAGTGCGTCATTATGTACACATATTGATCATTATGTCCATATATTATTTTAGGCTCAAATCAATCATATAATACTTATTCAAGCTAGTAGTACATATTTAATACTTAATATGCCAAATAACATTTAATTTATCATGTTATGCCTTATACTACATAATTCGACCATGTGTTAAACTAATACTTTCATCATGGTTTTTCATGTATTATCATGCTTTATATGTTTTAATAATCATTTTATACCTTTGTGTATTGTTGTATATGATGTCCATATGTTATTTCAAACTCAAATCAATCATGGTGCATTTATTTATCCTTGTATTACATATTTTATGCTTAAAATGCACATAAACATCAAATTAGCATAATTTTCCCTATGGTACATAATTCGGCCATGGTATGTACTCCCTTCCTATGTTTTATTTTTGCTTTAATTCATGTTTATTTCATGTCAAAACATTATTTTTCTATGTTATCCTAAATTATTTCACATTTCCCTTTAAGTACATATAGTTACATAATATGATTTTTAAGTAAAATTCATAGAAATAAATGAAATAAAGTGTATTTTGTATCCACTAACCTCTTTGCAAACTCTCTACCATAAATTCTCTCTATTTTCAACTTTTCTTTCATTTTTCCACCTTGATTCCTTTTGGTTCCCACCTTGGCCAAGAATTTAATGAATTGTTTCCTCAACAATTCTTCATCCATAATTTAATTTCAATTCAAAAGATGAATTTCCATGTCAAAATCTATCTAGAAATCTATTTAAAAAATTAAATCATTACTAAATCACTTATTTGAATTTTTGCTCCAACCTTTTTTCCTTTCAATTTATTTCATCTTTTCCACTCAAAATGAGCTCTAGATATGGCTAGGGATGAAATTAAGGCATTAAAATTATAGAGGACACAAAAACTTGGTAGAATTTGGTAAAATCTCTTTGATGAAAATGGTGGAAAAATGAAAAAATGAGGGAGGAGAGGAACGGCTAAAAAAGGGAAGAAAGTGGCAAAAAATGCTGGAAATCTTTGATTTTTTTTTTATCTTATATACCCATGTGAATTGGGCCAAATCAGGTCCAACCATTTTGCCTAATTTTACCTAACCAACCCATTTTTGGCCCAAATAATTCCTCCAAAAGCCTAATTTCCAGTTCCAATCAATTCTTACCCAAATTTTCATGACAATTATACCTTTAAACCAATGAAAAATGCCCTTTGACTTAGTTAATTAAATTAAACTTGAATTTTCACCATTTTTCAAAAACAAATGCTCCACTCATTAGAATGCTCTAAATTTTTACCTTGAATGTCCTGACATATGAAGGAAGGTATGGTTAAAATTTGAAGTCATTCTAAGATCGTTTCAATTATAATTCTAGCTTAGGAGGGAAAATTAGCTGGTCTAAAATCCAAAAATTCAAAATTTCTAGAAAAATAACTTTTCACTTTCAGATACTAATTTAAACTATTTATAATATATCTAGACAATTGGAAATTTTTTTGGAGGCCCGTGGAATATTTTTGAACCCGGTCAAACTTTCGATCAACCTTTTTTATAGTACCAAGTAAAATCTTTGTTGTCTGTTTTAAGGGTGTATTTAAGCTCGATTTTGTCTCAAATTGTACCACCAAATTCTGTTTAACACCTATATTCTTATTCTAGTGTTAACTCAAATTGCCTGCTAGGTTACCCATTCTCAGATTTCATTGACCTTAGCATGTTTTACCCTTATGCGCTTTCAAGTTTTTCTATACTATACTACTATAATTACTCTAAAAACTACCCTAGGGTTACTATCCATGCTCTAGAATGTGCCATGTATGACAAATGCAAATTTTGGGGCGTTACAAACTATACATGGCAACAGAGGAAAAAGCTAAAAGTCGATGCAAAGCATTACATATGGGATGAACCCTACCTTTTTAAATTGTGTGCTGAACAAGTGTTAAGGAGGTACATTCCCAAAAAAGAGTAAGGAGACATTAACAAGGCATGTCACAACGGACAAATTGGTAGACATCATGGGCTAAATATAATAGTATCAAAAATTCTTTCATTTGGATTTTATTGGCCTACTTTGTTTAATGATATGAAAATTTTCATTCAATCTTGCGATAGACGTCAAAGAGTAGGCAATATATCTAGGAAAGAAGAAATGCCTTTTGTAACACCCTAATTCCTTTACCATGGATAATCATCAATCATCCTCAATCATCATCAATCATCCTAATCAAGATCAGGCATAAATACTAATAGTAATAATAATAACACAGGCCCTGATTACATGCCATAAATAAATAAACTTATGGATAAATAATCATAACATAAAAGGGCCTTCAAGCATCCCAAAAACCTCAAGGCAACCGTATCTTTTCCAATCCTTTAAATTTCTCTTGAAACCTACATGGATAAACAAACCCGTGCTAAGCTATAAAGTTTAGTGGGGAACAAAATCTATGGACAAGCTCTTACAATATTTTTCATCAAACCAAATACAATTATCATAATAACATAAAATAACATATGAGGCTACATTATTTATCATGCCATACTGGGTATTCCGAGGAGCTTTCAACCTTAACCATTGATGCCATCAATGCTAAAACCGAAAGCATTAGATAATCTTATCTTATCCCAGAAACTTGTTAATTAATGATCATTTTTAATACTCTTTTATTTCTTAGAACAATTCATGCACCTTATAATTCTTCTATTCCAGAAGACTGATATTATCATTATATTCTTATAACCTTCAACTCAATACCATTAACCAATTTGGTTACCTAACATGGGCATTTAATGCTTATTCATATCCAAAAGAAAGTGCTCATGTTATATAACATTGCAATATATATTTCCAAGCATGCTTTCACTACATATATTACAAACTTATTATTTTGTCTAGGTTTTTTTGCACATATCTTCCTTAATTCCATGTTATCATTACACTTTAAACATCATACAGATTCATATCCTATCATGATTTGCACTTTGATTTATGTTAGAATTATACATAAACATATACATACATAAATGTTCATATACATACTCATGAATTTGCATGCCATTCCAAGGAATAGGTATTACACCTCATTATTAACTGACAAGGTCTTCATACCACATGCAAACATTTTCTAATTTTCCCCTACCTGAATATTATTATGCATGTCATAGTTCATGTAACATTTAATTCAATATTGTAAGCTTGTGCCCCATGTGGCCCAACTATTCACTGTGGAATCGACTCACATTGGTACTTACATGGTGACCTTTCTCATAGTTGATGTAAGACATCACAATCAAGTACTACATAACATGGCATTTCATTTCATAGAATATGTTTATAACTAACTGAAATTTAGAATAAAGCAATAGAATAAATCACTATCATGATTCCAATACATATAAGTGAGGTGATCGATGCATACATTACTTTATTTCTTGCACCATTTACATCTTTAATAGCCTGCCTAAGTACAAGTTTGAAGGGTGGATAATGAGAGCATGGATACCCGAAGGTATCAAACTATGGATATCCGAAGATATCAAACAATGGACCCAAATGGGATCAAGCAATGGTTCCAGCAAGGAACAAACTATGGACCCAAACGGGGTTAAATGATGATTCCATTAAGGAACAAGACCCAAACGGGATCAACTATGGCAGCTGCGACTGTATCCTTCTAGGCATGCCTATAAAATACACATCTGAACTAAGACCTGCAGGCTTATCCCATTATAATCATCTTTGAGTCATCATATTCTCCGTTACTTAATATTTTATTTGGCTTTAAGACACAATTCATAAAGAATGCATATCATTCTTATCATGCATCATTGTTGAGCTTTAGGCTCTAATACATATAGATGTTACCATGAAATTATATGCTTGCATCAATTTTCTTTCATTCATATCATAATAGTTACATGTTTATGCAACAATAACAACACATCCGTTTTCATAAGTAGCATTGCGCGTACCCACATGCGCTCATACATATGTGTGCAGTTTAAACATGGCAATACATAGTTTCATTGCTCATACTTGTTCACATAGTAAATCAAGCTACTCATCGTAGCATGTTCGAATCGATTTTACCACACACACTTACATAACTATACTTATTCACATAGTAAATCAAGCTACTCATCGTAATCGATTTTGCCACACACACTTACATAACTCATGAATAGTTTTCGATGATGTACCTTGTTACAGCTTGCCGTGGGTAGTTTCCCTATTCTCATAATTAATCACATGATAACATAATCATATATTGCAACACTTAAGCATTTATGATACATATGATAGAATAACTATGTTCTCATATAGCTTAAGGTCAACACTTATTCATCTTTAGCCCCTTTAGCTCACTTTTATAGTCTATTATATCATAGGCAGTAGATTATCTACCTTAACATTATCACATATATCATGATCATCTTATTTGTACTTTCTATTTTATAACATTATGTTCTTAGGTGAGTTGTATAAGATCATCTCATCTTAAACAATAGAACAGTACCGGAACACTTGTAACTTTCATTTTACATCATAGGATATGAATAACAGACAAGTATGATCCTTTACATCAAGGTTCACCATCAATTCCCATGAAGACTTGAAGTATAATCAAGCTTCTATAGTTTTTTTTATATCCCTTAACACATTCCTTCTCTTTTTAACTTAGGCATATTACATACCTTATACTTGTATGTAAAATACATTAATTAGCATGTACATTTAAAGTTACTAGGTTACCTATAACATGGCAACTATATTATTCTCATTACAAGGTTAAATCATAATACTCTTGTGTCACTGCAAAGGATTATCAAAATAGTATCTGGGTAGAACCAATTGCTTTGGCCTAGTACATACTTTATACCATACTATAAAGGGCATATCAAATAGCATAAACTCATGTGATTACTATATTTCTTCTCACTCTTCTTAGTTTTTGGCTATTAGGCACTAAAACATATTTTAGAAAACTAATTATTTTAGCATCATTACCTGTAACTTCTTCTA
This sequence comes from Excoecaria agallocha, assembly GCA_037975025.1. Lineage (NCBI taxonomy): Eukaryota > Viridiplantae > Streptophyta > Magnoliopsida > Malpighiales > Euphorbiaceae > Excoecaria > Excoecaria agallocha. The sequence continues at coordinate 22,700,985 of CM075812.1, forward strand.
ATTAGAGTTCAAGTGGACTCTAATTCATATCTTTATAGAATTATTGTTTTAAACCTTTTCAATCTAATCTATGTATAACAAGGTATATATATTTATATATATATATATATATATATATGTACTTTCATATTAATCGATCATGCTTTATTCATTTGTAGATGACTTTGGATGAATTATAGCTTAAATCAATCTTTATCCTATTATAATAGCTTTTTATGTCTTTTAATTTCTATAATAATTCATGCTATATTCATGTCTTTCTGAATCATATCTTTATAGACTTTAGCATTAGAACAAACTTTCATAATCTATTACTCCCTTAGTAATCAAGTAACATATCCATCTCCATTTAATAACTATTTACCATCACTCATACTGATTACTAATACAATTATCTCAATTCTTGCTCTCGTCAGGATCTTATGGACCACATAATACTGTGTTCAATATCTAATTACATGGCTTAAATCTTGGGGTGAGAATGTACTCGAATGAATGAAAGAGTATATATAAAGCATGGTTGGTCAAGCATTTCATATAGAGAAAGAAGGGTTGGCCATGTATTTTTGGAGATAAAAGCATAATTGGCCATGTTCAAGGGGAAGATAGACATCACGTGGCCGTGGGTGAGAAGAAAGAAAGCATCACATGGCCACGGGTTTCCAAAGAGAAAACACACACGTTGCTGTGTGTCTCCAAGAGAAAAACACATACGTGGCCGCGCACATCAAGGAGAAATAAGGTGAGTGGCTGTGTGTTTCTAAAGAGAAACACATGTGTGGCCGTGTGTGAGAAGAAGAACATCACATGTGGTCATGCATCTTCAAAGAAAAATCAACGCGTGGCCATGTGGTCCCAAGAGAAAACACATGCATGACCATGCATGAACAAGAAGAAAATGGTGAGTGGCCATGCGTGGGAAGAAAAGAAGGAAAACCCAAAATCCCGATTATGCAAACATAAAATTAAACCCTAAATCTCACCTCCGGACATACTTATATTATCATTTAAGTTACTAATCATGTTATAATCATCAACACCTACTATATTTACCCTTAATCTCTCAAAGAAAACACATGCAACATGAGATGGGAAATGTATACAGTAACTTTTCCAAATAAATCCCGTACCTCAAAATCAAGCTTCACCTCCTTTACATATGATTCCTTTCTTCTCTTTCACTTGATTTACATGCTTCTCTCTCATTTCCTTACACATGATGACAACAAGATCTTGTAATCTCTCATCACCAAAGAAATCACAAATTAAAAGAAAAGAAAGAAGGTATCTTAAAGGAAAAACATTACCTTTCATGTTAACTCCCAAACCCTAGCATCCATCTCCAAACCGTGACCATAAAAAGAGAGAGAGAGAGAGAAAAAGAAAGAGAGAGAGAGAGATCCTTCAAATGCCGATCTCTATCTCCCTCAAAACCCTAGCTTATAGTGGGATAAATATCTTACCAAGGGAAATTCCCACTATACCCTTATACATAACTAAACCCCCATTATTTCAATTTCTTTCAACTTAACCCCAAGACTTTTTATTTCACTTCAATTATATCCTTGTATTCAATTATAATTTAACTTAACTCATATACTTACATGTTGAAATTACCAAAATACCCCTCTTGAGACTTAACCTTGATAATTGAAAAATGATTCCATTTTGCCTTAATTAATGATAGTCCTCATTAATTAATTAATAATAATCCGATTAGGGTCATGATTGGGTCCTTACACCTTTGACCAATATGCTAGAGGTAGAGTTATTTGACTTGTGGGGTGTAAATTTTATAGGACCTTTTTTAATGTCCTATGGGTTTGAATATATCTTAGTCGTAGTAGATTGCGTGAGCAAATGGGTCGAAACTACAACTACTAGGACTTGTGATGCCAAGGTAGTGCTAGAATTTTTGAGAAAGAACATATTCACCCGACATAGAGCACCTTGAGCCATAATTAATGATGGTGGCAAGCACTTTGTCAACCATTAGTTTAAAACTTTACTGAAGAAATTTAAAGTTAGGTATAAGGTCACTACCCCATACCATGCCCAAGCTAATGGTCAAGTGAAAGTGTCGAATCGAAAACTCAAGTCTATTATATAGAAAATAGTAAACGCATAGAGAAAGGATTGATACCTTAAGCTTGATGAAGAACTATGGGCATACAGGATAACCTTTAAAACACCTATTGGGATATTCCCTTTTAGGTTAGTATTTGGCAAGTCTTATCACCTATTGATCGAATTAAAACACAAAGCTTATTGGGCAACAAAATTTTTGAATTTTGATCTTGATAGTGCAGAAAAGTGTAGGGCTTTACAATTGAATGAACTAGAAGAGCTAATATTTTAGGCATACAATCATACTGAAAAGTACAAGAAAAAGATAAAGAAATGGCATGACAATAAGTTGGTGCCCAAAGAAATTATCCTAGGAATGAAAGTGTTAGTGTACAATAGCTGTCTTAGGCTATTTCCTAGAAAAATCAAGTTAAGATGGGAAAGACCTTATGAAGTGTTAGATGTCACTCAATATGGAGTCATTACTATTAAGCATCCAAATGATTATAAGAAATTCAAGTTCAATGGTCACCACCTCAAGCCATACTTCGAATCTAGATTTGAGGTTGCATCGATGGTCGTGACACTAGAGGATGTGCCATGAGAGCATTCAAAGTCGAGCTGGCGACTTGTTAAATCCAGAGCTTCTTCTGACCCAATCTTTGAACTTATTTTCTTTTAGTTGTGTTTTTTTTTATTTTAGTTCAATTTGATGTTTTGTGTTTTTGCTTTTATCTTTAATAAGTGGTGATTTTTATGTTGTGAATGCTTGCCAAGTGTTGTAATGCTTATATGCATGTGAGAGGGTGTGAAATTTTTCTATGTGCAAAAATTTTGTTGGACTCGATCGAGATCATTTGTCTCTTCCATGCCCTATTTATTATATTAGTTCTAGAATAGGGCACTCAACTAAAACCAATTGATCTCGATCGTGTGTAAGACCTTAGTCCAGATTAAGAGGTTATCACTCAGCCGAGACCATTTGTCTTAGCCATGTGCAAGATGAGTTTTTAGTCCAGAATGGGTCACTCAGTCAAGACCAGTTGGTCTCAACATTGTGCAATTAAATATGGGTGTGTACAGTTTGGGCCACTCAATCGAGACGAAATGGTCTCAGCCATGTGCATATGAAATATTTTGGTACTAAATGGGTCACTCGATCGAGACCATTTGGTCTCAATCGTGTGTGATAAGGATTTTTCAAAACAAAAAGGATGACTCGACTAAGACCAATTGGTCTCAATCGTGTCCTTTATAAAACCAATACTATGAATTTTGATTCTTGTGTGTGACTTGGTCGAGGCTGTTTGGTCTCAGCCATGTCCCTAGGGCACTATGTCGTGTCCATCTATAAATACACCCTAATAGGCATAAATTTTCATTTTCTTTCTCATTTTCCCTCTTTTTCCTTATGGAATCGGCATTTTCACACCATTTCCTCATTTTATTGTGCATTTTTATCCTTTTCAAGCATTGAAACAAGTAAGTAATCCAATTTATTTTATTTTAAATTTAATTTCTCTACTTTTTTTTCTTGTTTTCCATGATTTTTCTTGGGAGTAGAACTCATTTTTACTAGCATTTTGTGTTCTTATATGTGTGAGATGGGCTAAAGATTGTTTAAATGCACATTTACATGATTAGGGTTAGGCTTACATTGAAATTCTTCCAATTTACTTCTTTTTCTTTAAGGTATGTTCAATAATTTGTTACTTTAAACACTTGAGTAACCTCCTTACATGTTCTTAACTTGGGATAATGCATTTTAATGTAATTGTTGTCTGCACATGCCATGTGCTTGTCAAAATGCCTAAAAGAAGTGAAAATTCAATTTTTCCTAACTTTATCTCTTTTATATGCATAATTCTTTTTAAAGCAATATTTTTGGTTAGTCCAATGTGTTGTTTGTGCATAAAAGTGTATGCAAAAAACCTATTTAAGTCACATTATATACCATGCTTGCAATTGCTCTTGCCATGTTTTCTTTATTTTAGTGGTTTTCTCTTTAGGAGTTTATCCTCTTTGTGTTAGTAGCCAATTTAGTTTTGTTAGTAACTAAGCATGATGTTAGTTGTTTTGCTTAAATGGGATTAGTTATAGTGTTTGTTGTAGGAGGCATCGAATAATTGTCCTTATTTTATACATTGTAGTTTGTCATTGTTTAATTTGCACTTGAACACTTTGTCTTTTTTTGCTTAGAGCATGTTTCACCATTTTTGTTGTATTTAAGAAGCTTTTGTCTCCAGCACTGCAATTTTTGTTCTTTACTCGTTGATTTCCCTTTTTTGCTTTGTGAGTTTAGACTTGATGTTGGCAAAACTTATTGAGGATTGTTTTCTCAGATTGAGCGCTTAATTAAAGGTGTTGGCTGGAAAGAAATTATAGGGCAAAAGGAGATGATCCACCCTTATTTTGTAAGGGATTTCTTGACAACAATCCACATCTGAGTTAGGAAGGATAGTCATGCTGACGAGGGAAATGTTAGTTTCTGGCTCAATGGCTCTTCACACCAAATGAGCTTCAATAAGTTCACCATTTTGGGATTTTACCCTTATGTTACGAGGGGGATTGACAATCTAAATAGGCAGGAAATGTGGAATGGGATCTGTGATAAGGAGGAGCCTACAATTTTTAATGCAAGTAATACCAAGGCCTATCATTTGAAGAACCACCCTTTGAGGGTCATGCATAAGTACTTAGCATTGGCAATCTTCAACCACCATGGAGGTTTTGGCAACATAAATGAAAATGAGGCTACCATTCTTTATATGATGGAAAATGGCATCCACCTTAATGGAGCTATGTTTATTTCAGCTAAAATTGACAATCTAAAGACTTATAAGAAAAGGGACACAATAATTGCTTTTGGAGGCATCGTCACCACCTTAGCTAGGGCAGTCAATTACATAAGCCTAAGAAAAGCTATAAGGAATCCCATTATCATTGATAGAAAGATGCTGAAGAAGATGGCCATTCTTATAAATGAATCAAGATTCCCGAGGCAAGGGTACACAATGATGTCAAGCAGGGCAGCCTACAAAGTGGCTGTGAACAAGCAGGCCATAGAGCTCTAGTGAGCGGAGGAAATAACCATCACCCTTTCATCTAAGCAGTATATAGTTATTATGAGTTGTTTGGACACGATGACAGAGCGGATGGATGAGATTGTCGTTGCTTTTGGGATGATGCAATCTCAATTCGACCGCCACTTTTCTCCTCCACCTGCATAAGAGTGATCTTTTAGGGATTTTCCTCAACCCTTAAATTTTTTTGAATGATATGTTTGTATTTTGCTAAGGGCAACAAAAATCTTAAGTGTGGGCTGAGAGTATTTTGTGGAGATGAATTATAATGTATTTTAAAATTGTTGGTTATTTTGCTTGTTTAACTTTAACACCATAATAGTTTTAAATTAGTTTTAACTTTTTTATGTCATTTTATTGTTAGCACTTAGTTTAGTATATTTGAACTTAATGTTTAGCTATGATGTTTTTTGTTTTAAGTTTGTGTTTATTTATCTTTCTTTTATAACTTTAACTATATTTTCTTTATTCTATGTTTGTCTTTTTATTTTATAGCTTTTGGTTATTCTTAGTTATTTTGCATCTTTTATTCATTTTATAGCTTTAATTTATATCTTAGTTTATTGTCTTTGGTTGTTATTAAAGACTTGAGCATTTTAGTTTAGTTTGCCTTTATTTAGTTCCTATTGTGAATAGCTTGAACTTAGTTTGAGAAAAACTTATTTTAGGATAGTTGAATGACTAGAGAGTAGTTAGTTGTTAATTATTTACCTTTTTTGTTTAGGTTCAATTAGATCAATATCAATAGGTCTCCTAATACAATATGCACTTTGGGCCTAAATTTTGAAAAATTCTAAAATCCAGTGTTTGAAAGTAATTGAATATGAATTCTAGAGCGCTAGAACCTTCCTCATCACCCTTCAAAGCAATTAAGCAACTCAAAAATAAGATTAAAAATGACTTAGGAAATTTTCTTTCTTAACCCAATTTTCAAAAGACTGTTGACCTACCTTTACTATATTATACCCTTTGCAAGCCCTTTTGAGCATGTTTAATGCGTGCTAATTATTTTTGTTGAATTACACATGCATTTTTGTAGCACCCCCTATGCAAAAACCCCATTATACATGTATCATGAATACTATTAATCATGCTTATGCTACATATTCATTTAATCATCATTTAGCCATTAAACATGCCACATGGTTTCATATGCCTATATGTGTGCTACAAGTCTATTCCTGTTTTCCATTTCATACCTATTAACATGCATACTAGACTATATGAATATTACTTTATATAAATCACATGCACACATATTCTGTCTTAGCTTTACTACTAGTGAGTTACAATATTTCGCATAGGTTTTAAACATAACATAAAATAACTAGCCTTAATACAAAACATATGATAATTGTATTACAAAATATCCTACATCAAGGTTATAAGTCGATGGTTGGCCCTTCCTGATGCAGAGAACGTCCCTCAACAAAAGTCTTGCTATTTGAACCTACACGGATAAAATAACCCGTGCTAAGCTATAAAGCTTAGTGGGGAATATCTACAGATGGATGACCACACACACAGGTCATCAAACATACATATACAATGTATACA